>CAVNYN010269386.1:0-148855 GCA_963692815.1 Nyctanthes arbor-tristis
CGTGACTCTGTCCACTTTATTACTGTAAGTGCACGGGTCGTATCAAGTAATAAAGTGGACAGAGTCACGGTTGTTAATCCAACGAGAAGTTGTTACTTGGTATTACTCTAGTTAAATTAGTTGAGTTTACAAAATAAGCACACACAATTAAAATGGATTTTTTACTTAAGAACATGAAAATAAGTATATAAAGGAGAGAAACTTAAATAAAATAGATGCAAGTGAAGTTGTATGAATATATAAGGATGTGATGGTTGGGATTGTTTATCAAATTAGCCCTATTAAATTTCTGCAATATATAAGGATGTGATGGTTGGGGTTGGTTGGAGGATCTAATAAAACGAAACAAGCGGAGTTGAGTTGACTATAGAGTGCTTCTAAGGAACCCAGGACCCAGCCCTGGGTTCCTTATGAAGCTCAGGAGCCAATGAGGTGTTTGCACCCAAGTGAGTTGTAAACGCCTCATTGGCTCCTGGGTTCCATAAGGAACCCAGGGCTGGGTTCCTTTGAAAATTACGTTGACTATATAAGGATGTGATGGTTGGGATTGGTTGTAATGTGAAAAACTGTGAGGCTTATTTTGTTAGATGCTTGCAACATACTCGATCAAGCTCCTTAGCCGAAGCTTGATCAAGTTTCTTAGTAAATTTCCACAAACCCATAAGTTTGGTGGGACTCAAATCAGAGATCTCAAACATCCCAAAGTTTCCTCTTTACAAGTTAAAATAAGACCTTATTGGCAAAAATGAGATCTTATTAAGAAGGAGAAATGTATTTATATATCTCTAATCTCTATATTTATTCATCTAGACCCTTTTGGTTGGTTTGAAACGAGAGGGAACTTCCTGTTGTTTATAAGACCCAAATTAGAAATGGGCTTCTTCGTAAGATGGCCCAAACTTAGAATTCAGGAAAAGTTGGGTAACATTTGCGGGGCCCACTTTGATACCTGTACGCCTTTGTTTTAAAAAGCTCATCTAAGTGACATTTAGGCATTGCTTATGTTTGAAGCATGGCTTTTACGCATCACCACTCATTTCATTTTATCACGCATTAATCGCTCTTTTATCACGCATTGGCGCTTAGACTCAACGCTCAATCTCGATAATTTTCTACACATTACGCTTTTTAGAACATTGGCTTACGCTTATAGGAAAGTTTCACCCCCCAAAAACATGGTAATGAGAATGAGTTGATCAAAATTGTTATTTCCCCGCAATCCACGAATTTTTTAGAAAGAAGTTAATATATACTATTGAAAACAAATTATCTAGGGCGCAGCCAGTTGAAGATGAGAGAGTAATCTATATATATATATATATATATACACACACACACTTAAAAGCAATATAGTTTCTTTTTCTTTCTAAATCTGACACTTGCATCTTGGCCATTGGTTTACCTCTTAAACTTAACCCTTGATTAATTTTTTTATCTTTTTATTATTTTCAAGAATTATATATAGATAATTTAACATATGAAGAGATAATCGTAAATTATGAATTCAAAACCTTTAAGTTTCTATTTACATATCCCTCTTTCAATTTGCTATAGCATTTGAACACTAAATCAAACAATCAACCTTATTGGAATAGGTTTCCCATTTTCATCCGATTCTTTAATGATAATTGTAATGATAATTGCTCACTAATCCAATTAATTGTATTTTTCCTCCATTTGCTCTAACTATTGCTCACGGCTTAATCAATAAAAAACCCTAAATTATACAACTAACCTGAGTCTTTTTACAATTTTCAGCCAACTTTTTTCATTTCATACCTTATATTAAATTTTGACATATTTCATCATCAACTCATCACACAACTGCAGACGAAATTTTAGTCATTTTTTCAAGCCAAAAAATTCAGCCAAATATTTATTTTGTTTCTTCAAGCTATTAAAATTATATCTGATGGCCTTGCACATGATATCATAGCTATTTGATCTTCACCAGCCTTGCGCAGTTCACTAGCCGCAGAACTTCATTTGGAGTCAACATCCGACGGCCTCAATCCTCGAACGATTTTTTTCAGGTGGTGTCTAATCTCTTTCGTTAATTTCTACACTCGTCTGAACTATAGTTTATATGTTTTTAATGCAATATGAATACAATCAAAATAAATTAGTTTGCTTGACTCTTCTGATTATTTATTGCTAACGAATGGAAAATTTGAAGGTAAATATGTTATTATTATTTCATTATTTCATCCTCAATATCAAATGTTATTATATTCTCTTTTAATTCAAATCAACATTGCATGAAAAAAAGCAAATTGTGACATATCAATCATTGTATAAGAATACCAAATTCTTCATCTGTGCGTTGGGTCATGAATTCGGTTTTTTTCTTTTTTTTTTTAAATAGTTTTTAGATATTTTCGCAAGACCAATTGTGACAATTAATATTTCATGTAATTGAGTTCCAAATTAAACTTTGCATGATTTATGTAATGTTTCTCCACTGTAAAAGTTTTTTAAACTTCATATATTTTCCATGTGTATTGATCCGTCTAATGATTTCTTTTTAAGGACAACTTATTTATAAATGGAAAATTGATCGATTTCACTTTATACCTTTTTTATCTCAATACACAAATGTGATGAATTTATTCAAACATTTTATTTTGACTATACGTGGGCTGCTTATTGTGTCTGTGGGCAAATCTTTGTGTAAATGATAGATTTTAGCAAACTTTCTTCATTAGTAGCACAACTTATTTTTAATTAAATATTACTATTTTGAAGTTAATGTAAAATAATTTTATTTTAAAAAAAAAAAAACTTTGTAAAGACCCCCCAAAAAAAAACTTGAAATTTGACTTTACGTGACGATTATTTTTATAAATAATGAATTTAAATATTAAATTGTAAATAATTTATTTGAGTCTTTAATTTTTTATTAATGTATAAGCATCATTAATCAATCATTTTTTTTTAAATTGGAAATAAAATAAGATATTTTGTTTTTAAAAGAATCATCTCAATTCTCATTTATGTGCATTAAATTAATTATGGATGCATTTTAATTTTAGGTGAACGTTGTTTTGGCTATTTTTTTCAACTTCTTATGTTTGACTAATGAATAATTGGTTGTGTATTTGCTAATTACTAAGGCATTTGATCTGTCATTGGAGCATTTATTTATAGGAGACAATTTTTTTAACATCTAATTTAACAATTATCAAAAAAAAATCATTCATCTAGATGAATATTAAATTATCTAATTTTATTTTGTTCATTGTTCTTTTGTGGTAAACTTTACATGGCATAGACTTTATATACATCAATACATGACAATATTAATTATATTGTTAGTTTGATTTCTATATTAGCTTAAAAATATGTCACCTATTTCAAATCAATATTTGAGTACATTAATTAATCATTTAAACTATCGGCTTTTTCATAGTTAAATAGGCTTCTATATTACTCATTATATATATAATCTATGGTTTTTTACACCCTTATAACCGAATTTAATACTTTAATATTTGTTAAATGAATCCACAGTTTACGAATGAATTATTTAAAAAGTTATATTGTTATTCTCAAATTAACCCTCACTTTGTCAGATATTAGATTGTCATTCACCTTTCAGCGAAGACAGTTCCCATTGATAGTCTATTATGCGATGACTATTAACAAGAGTTAAGGTCAATCTCTTGAAAATATTGGTATTTTCTTTCGGAGGCCTGTGTTCACCCATGGGCAGTTGTATATAGTCGTTTCGAGCGTCACAAATCATGATGGGTTGAAACTTATAATATGTGACGACAACGGTGGCCCTAGCAAGTCTACGTTGAATGTTGTTTACAAGGAGGTATTCAACAATTTATAGTTATATGTTTTATTTAACCGTTAGGTATGTAAATTTTAATATTATGTCAGCTCTATAATTCTATTATTAATGTTTGACATAATTAACTCAATTTCGCTTGTTGAATGCAAGTTATCTTGATGGCTCCCCTGTTCTTTCAAAATATAATAGCTTCTGAAATAGTAATTATTGTCCACTATCTCGTTCACTCTAAAACTTGCAACACTGAAGCGGGTGAATTCTAACATTAACTTTTTCAAATGATCATGTTGGATTATTTTTTAATACATTTGTATATCATTTTTTGCTGAAACACATAATAAATGTTTAACAATTTTTACACAATCATAGATTATGTTATTTATATATTGTTTATTTTATTTGGTCAAAGTATCACGTGTAACGCACGGATAAAATTACTGATAGTTTTTACAATCACTCTTTTCCTCTTTTCTTATTTGCACTATTTTTTACTGTTCACCAGGTGCGTCACGGCAGATCATCCCTATCCATTATTATCCCACAGGTCATCCCATTATTTTTTACATAGAATATGAGATTTTTCACATCCAACCTACAATGCACGTTTTGTCTTGAAATTTGAAAATGCTTTTTGCTCCTCAATATTCTTCACTTTTGGTCCAGGCGTCGGACTTTATACCCAGCGTGAGAAAAGCATACGCTTTAATAAAGCATCATGTTATCTTCATATTTCCATTTTCCCTTCATATCTTGCTTTTGGCCCTATTGGTGGTGCCATCTTACTTTTAAAGTTTCAACCAACCAGACGGAGAATAGTATTTTTTCATTATCTTTTTTATTACTATTTCCGTCCTATAAATATAGTCATTTATTCCTTTCTCATACAACTTATATAAGACATTTTCTTTTTAAAAATAAAACTGAAATACTACATAGTCTCATAAAGCTATAGTCTTGTATTCCTTTTCACATCTATCCCAATATATATATATATATATATATTTATATCACATTCCTTTAAAAAAATTTAAGTTGAGATATAAGTTTCCTTTTATACCTTTATTTAATTTAAGGTGCATTGTTATAAAAAAGTTATGATTTTTGAAGTGATGATTAATAAATGAAATGGTATGGTAGAAAAGTAATATTACATTTATATTTTTAATGCTATTAAATGAGTGTTTCTTTATCTCTATGAAAATAAGAGTAGGGCTATCTTTATAGGATAGAGGTAATGCCTCAATTGGATGAATATTGTTATCAACAAAATAGAATTATTGAAGTGAAATAATTAATAAATAAAATGGTGTAGTAGGAAAATGATCTTAAATTTATTTTTCTAATACTATTAAATGAATTTTGGGTAATTATATATTTATATTCCCGTACGAAAATTAATCTCCACACCACAATTTAAAATAATTATTCTATTTACCGAAACAACCACAAGTATAATTACATTAATAGCTCAACTCAATCATATAAAAAAACAACAACAAAAAACCATCATCCAACTCAAAATGGCTCACAATGACCCAACTAAAAAGATTTTTAGTAGAATTATTATTATCATTGTGCTAATTTAACAACATTCTTAATGTTACTATATGTTTCCCTTTTTTATCTTTTATCTTCATTAACAAGAGATCAATAGCATTGTTCTTTGTTTTTTTTTTTCTGATGTTACAAAGGGAATTTAGGAGAGGAGAATCGGATCCTTGACCAAGGTTTTAAGAACTAATTAGGATATTATTAGACCACATAAGTATTGACTCAATAGCTTTGTTTTTTATCCACCATGGTTGCCGATTGTTCCAATAGTGAAAGGAAAGTAGGTCTATTGGCTTTTGGAAATTTTAAAAAATATTAAATTAACTCAAAATTCTAAGAAAAATCGTGAATAACATATTTAGAAAAATTTACCGTTCGCCGTTTTTCTTCCTTGTCCTGCTCTTTTGTACCATGTTGGAATTAGTCCTCCCATCATCCCCAAGTGTGTCAAATGGACACCTGTCACGTATGCAAATGACTATATAAAATGGTATTCATTGGACACTATAGAATATGTGGTGTTGAAATATATAGTAGACACTAGATAAGTTGAATCAAATTATGAAGATGGTTGCGTAGATTTCTTTCCTGGCTGCGATGGTTATGGTTTTGTGGTGGAAGTAAAAGTGGAGATGATAATAATTACCATATATAGTACCCAATTATTTTTTATTACCTTTTTAAAACTAATTAAGGAGGTTATTTTTATAAAATTCTTGTGGTACTGTACTTACCGAAATTACTTTTAATTTGTGGTGAAATAATAATGTGGTGTAACAACTAATTCTCGTAGTGGCAATATAATTGCCTGTAAATTTTATTTAATTTATTTGAAAAATAGAAATAGAGCTATTCTAGCGGGGTAAAGGTAGTAGTTTTATGGTGATGATGACGACAACGACGAGGACAGCCATGGTCACCAACCTGTATATTCAGTATATTTATTTGCACTTTCATTACCAACATTTGGACGCATTTACATTTTTATCCAAATATATATATAAGAACAGTGCTATTATGGTGATCATCACTATTATTAGGTGATGTTAAATGATAAGTTCAATTCAATAAATTACATGTTCCCAAATTTAATTATATTTATCGTTTAATAATTATACAATGCCACACAGGATGCTGATCAACCCCAAACATTATTCTATATTTAATTATTAACGTGATGATTTATTTGGCAACCATTTAAATTGAATAATATCATAATTGAAATTAAATTTTAAATTCACGTCACGTGAGAGTATAGAAGAGAGAGGCATGTGCATAGTGATAAAATTTCAAATTAAGTTTCACACGATTGTTGTATCATTATTCACATGATAATATGTGACGTGAATTTAAAATGTTATTGCAATAATAATAGTATTCATTTTAAATGGTTAGGAAACATAAGGTAACAATTTAATAATTAAATATATGTATTTAGATGAAAGTGCAAATAAATACAAATGTTGGGGATGATAGTCAAAAGGAATGCAAAGGTTGAAGTCTTTTGCAACAATTTACCCTAATAATAATAAGTTTTAAGACATTTTTTTTTTCTTTGGTTATTATTATAAAAATGATGGTAGGGGTGAGAAATTGAACATTGATTAAGGGCTTGGGAGTTAAGTAGTATGTCAATTAGATTATAATGATAACAATGCACATTAGATTATAATTCATTTTGAGTTAAGATGGCATTATTTTATTTTAGAGCATATTTAATGTGGTTAAAAGCCCAGATTTGAGTTTTCTTCTTCCTCTCTCTCCTTTTTTTTTTTTTTTTTTTTTTTTTTTTACAATGATAAAAAAACGTTAGGATGTAAAAATCCAATTTTTGGGAGACGTAAAGTAGGAAAAGGTAAAGGTGGGACGGTTGGGCTAAATTTGGCCTATCTTTTACCTTTTCTCCTCTCATTTTCCCTTCTCTTTTCCCATTCCATTTCCCCGGTGATTTCTACGGTACAAGAGCCTGACAACTAATAGTAACCCTATATATTTACTTAAATGCCTCTGGTTTCATCTTTCTAAAAAGAACATCCTTTTAGAATGCGTGTAAATTCATCAGTGTATGTATAAATTTTATAAATCTTGTAAGTATTTTTTACTTCGTTCGTCTCAAAAAGATAATTCATTATTCCATTTTCATCCGTTTCAAAAAGATAGTCCACTTACCATATTTAGCATGTATTTATTATTCCATTTCCATATGTACCCATAATTAATTATTGTTATTCAAATACCTATGCATGAATTAAAAAGTATTTCAAACAAGTAATGCGGCATAAGGGTGTGTGTGGAAAAATAAGGTAAAATTAAATATTCCAACCATATTATCTACCCATTCTTAATCTATATGAAAATACCTATCGACATCTTTGTGGGATGAAGGTATCATTTTTTTGGGAAAGTTGCTTTGCTTGAAAACCCAAGCACGAGCTATCGTTTTAATTAATATTCAAAAAACAGTACATGTAAAAGGAAGGGAATGAAATGAAATGAGCCTTACCTCGCATCAACACATCTTGTACGGATAAATAATACTTTTCTTCCTTTTTCTTTGTTAACTATTTCATAATTTTTGCCTTCCTTATCTTTAAGATTTAATTCATTTCCTTTTATCCTACTAGAATTTTGCAATTTGAATGCCTTTTTGACGGTTCTGTGTATAGTTTTCATCTAGACATTAAAAGGCATAAATGTGCCTCATGGCGCCATGCATTGTTAAGGCGAGACGTAAGTTTTGATACGATTGAGGCGCAAGCTTCTCAACGAACTAAACAAGAAGCTACAGAACATGATAAAACAACATTAAATGACTTATTTGAACATTAAAAAAATAAATTGATCAAAATTACTGTATATACAAGATCACATGTTATTTTGAATGAAAACGGTCGTTTGCAAACATTAATTGACTAGGGCATTACGAAGTATATTAGCTAATCATTCTACACATGCTAATGAATGAAACAAAAATATTCAATATACTGTAAAAAATGTAAAATAATTTATTTCAAACTAAATAAAATAAACGGATCAAAATCTAGTATATACATCATAACAAGTTGCTATCTTGTGAATGAATCTGGTGGTTTGCAATTTTTGTAATGATATGGGATGATAAGTGTTGTATGTCCCAGACGTGGAACTTGAAACTTAATAGTCATAATAATTAGGGACTTTTATTAAATTGATAGTCCTCCAAAAAATACTTATCCTGGCCACAAATATCAATAATTCAAATGTTGAGGGAAAAACAACTAAAAAAGAACAAATAAAAAGATAAATCTTATACCTTTCAAAAAAAAAAAAAGATAAATCTTATTAAAAGACAAAAAAATCTACCATGAATCTTAAGTATAGCAAAATTTCAGCAATTAATATAGGTTTCCTTCATCAAAACTCTAAATTCGTCAATTTTATTTTTTATTTTTTAAATTAAATTTTAACTTGAAGTTAGAGGCTTACGCCGCAATGTCGGAGGCATAACTCTCCGTGTGATGTGCATCAAGACACCGACGTGTAAAACACGATTGCATAACAATAACTTATTTTATGAAAGATTTTGTGGAAAGCTTCCTTACAAATCGTATACTCATCATGTTATTTATATTTATGTAATAAATAAATCTATTTGAAGGGATTGAGTGAAGATTTACATCTCCTCCAAGCAAAATTTCATTTAAATGACAATTTTACATATAAAGTATTAGTTGTTTGATTTTTTTTTTTTTTTTTTAATGTCGAGCAATATTTCACGACATGAGTTGGTCATAAATGGAATTTCATTTTCCTCCCTAGAGTCTTAAGTAAGGTTATCCTTGGCAATCAAGTATATATAAGTGGTCATTCAGTTATAATTGTATGATCATATCTAGTGACAAAATATTTATGATATTTTACTTTATTTTAGTATAAGTGATTATTTTTGAAAAGTCAATAAAGTAAGTAAAATTAAAGAAAAAACATTGAGGCTATAGAATAGAGGGACACGATTTCACACTAAAGTCTTTGGCAACTTGATGAGATTATAATCTGTTATACAGTATTATTTTATTAGTTTCACCTTTTTTAAAAATCAAAAAATAAAAATCAAACTGTAAGTATTTACTTTTTATAAAAATAACTAATAAAATAATATCACATAATAAATTATAATTTAAATTATAATCCTATTAAGTTGTGAGACAGTTTGTACATTTTTCATAAAAAAAGTGAAGGTCGTCTCGAAAGTATAATAATAATTGCTTTCTTATCAAAAGCTTCTCAAAGCATCGGATCCTTCCATTACCTTTTGAAATGAATGATTCCTCTCATTACTTTTCCGTCCAAATTATTGCTAGCTTTTGACCAGCGGGATCCTGGATGACACATGGCCGAGGCCCTGTCTCATCTTCATTAACTCTATACCATTCAAAGAGGCATAATCATCGGTGACAACACGCGAATCTCAAACAATGCGTACTGATGTAAACACGCATAAAAATACATGGACAAGACATAGAAATAATAGTGAAAAGTGCAATGAGGTTACTTATAGAGTGATTGGCAATTATGTAAGATTATAATCTGAATTATAATATGTAATGTGACATTATTTTATTAGTTATTTTCGTAAAAAGTAAATAATTGCGATTTGATTTTTACTTTTTGACTTTTTGAAAAAAAATGAAACTAATGAAATGATGCCGTGTGGCAGATTATAATTCAGATTATAATCTTGTCTAGTTGCCAAACACTTTAAAGCTTGTTTGATCTTATTTATTTGAGGAATTTATAATGAGGAGTGAGGTAAAATGTATATTGAAAATGTAAAAAATGTGTGAAATATGTAGTTGTAATTGAATAGTTGTCAAATAAAATGTCAAATCAGTAATAGATAAATTTATAAATTGAGAGAATTAAGAAGATCAAACGAGCTCTTAAGCTCTTGCATTGCTCCTATATATGCATATGTATATGGATAGTGTATACGAACGCATTATAAAATACATTATATCATAACTTTATATGCTACCAGATATGATCTCTATTTCATTGTGGGTAGTTTTTACAGAGATCGGAAGAGCACAATTAGTTATTATATATTCAGGAATTTGGTAAAATCTACTTTTTAGAAAACAGATCTAACTACATGACAATACCGAACCCGCAATGAGTAGTTTTTACATTACATATTGGGATATGTGATGAAACCATATGCTACTCGGATCATATTCCAAACATGTTCTTTCAGGATCCCCCAATATATGTGATTTTAAGTTTTTTTTTATAAATGGCACGTGGACCTCTTTTTGATTCATCAATATTTTCTTCCATCAGCTTTGTAACTAATAATTTCATCGCTTTAATAAGGTCCACCATGTCCATCGAATAAACAATGATTAGAACCCACAAGTGTATTATACTACTTTCTGTGAAAATTTTGTACTTTTTTAAATTAAGAAAATACACGAAAAATAATATATACTTCTCAAAAGCAACGTCAGCATTTGATAAATTGTGCAATGACGTTATGAATCGGGCTTTAACATAATATTTCAATTCCACATTGCCCTCGATATCCATTATGAATCGGGCTTTAACATGATATCCATTATGTTGTACTTGGAAGGAAAAGGGAAAATAAATGGAGTAGGTCAATAGACATTGCTGTGGATTGTTGAGTCAATGGGGCATTTGTGGAGTAACAGTTGGTTGTACGTGAGAGAGAAGAGAGAGTGTGGAAAATACTGTAAAGACGATGCCCAGCATCCTTTCTATATCTTGGAATAGTGCTAGATATCTTTTTCTACCACGTGACATTGGAATTGAGTAATCTATAGTGTCTTTGGAGATCGCTCTTAATTTCTCCATTTAGGTCAAGCTGGTTGTAAGTAATAAGTCCAAAGTCGATATGTGGGGTACTTTGATACTTCTCGTGACAGCCTGTGATTAAAATACTAGATTTATCCATACAACTACTTATACAAATCAATGAATGTAAGTGACATATTTGTCCTGCTGAACGAACATGATCGATGATGATCACGGTTAAAAAAATGATTATAAATCCAGTAAAGTACTCTAGCATTTTTAACATCTTTTATCATATATCCATAATTTAAAAGGTCACTCACAACCTGTTTTGAAATCATTTGTTTTGAGAACATGATGATCCTATGAAATTCTTGTGAAACATGACGTCTATATATTCCTTTTATCTTGTCATTCGAAACTTTATTCGTTCTAGATATTACGAAACTGCATCATGATATCCTTTTTCTCCATTTACGGCCCCAGCACTTCTTTAGTTTCCGTTGGTCTATGATTCATTCAATTCAGCTTAATTACTACGTACTCCCCACTGGTCACTGTTGCCATGCTTCCACCTAACTCCCCACTGGTCTGTCTTTCTCATAATTATGAAGATATGCTTTGAACTGTTTTTGTTTTTTTTTTTTCCCTGGGTCCTTCTTAAATAATTATAATTATTTTCTTAAGAATGCCGTGTGAATTGGTTCAATCATATATATTGCCATGTGATCCACAATGTGTTGTCAAATTGTGACATTTAGAGCATCTCCAATACTTTAAGTCTTGGTAGATGGTCCAAAAAAGAAAGAGAAAGATACTAAAAAAAAATCGTGGATCCACTATTTTTTTTAATTTTCTTTTTCTTTCAATCACTTTTCTCTCATTTGTACTATTTTTTCCTCACTTTTCCTCCTTCGTATCCCGTGTAAGGTCTAAATCTAGACATTCATCTAAGATTTTCTTACTACTATTTTATCATTATTTTTGAATTTCTATCTATCTCTCTCTTCTTTTTCACTTTTTCCTCTCTTTTTTCCTATACCTCTTTCCACCAACATTCAATTAAAATAATCATCTTCTCTCTATCTCTCTCTTCTTCACCACCCAATATCTAAGACCACCCATTGGAGATGCCTTAATTTAGCTTATTATTTACACTTGATTCATAGTTTGTTACCATTTTAACTAGTCCTAATCTACCACAAGATCATGTGAGAAGCACAAATAAGAGAAGATGATTGGACAACGCACATATAGAAAGGGACAACTGATCAATAATCTCCTACCATATGTGTATCTGATGAGGTCCCCCAGACAAATAGTGGAAAATATTTTTACCATTTTCACTTTGTTTCCAAATGTAAGTCAAAGTCCTTTCAAAAAAAAAAATGTAAGTCAAAGCCCTAATATATTAGATAAAATAATTTAAATTAGTATTATAGAAAAATATGCATACAAATAGTGATGCAAAAATGATTAACAATAAATTTTGCACAAGATTGATGCATAATGATTATTATTATTATTATTTATTATTTGGGTTTCGAGAAACAATTTTCAGAACAAAAAAAATTAAATTTATTTATATTTGTATTTAACATAATTACTGGTAATATATATATATATATATAAGACTTAAATTTTTTTTTTGCAGTTTCAGAAAAATGAATAAATAAATAAATTTTTAGGAGGAGATATTGCCTCAAGAAAAAGAGGGGAAAAAGAAAAAATAAAAAGCTTTAATGAACCTGCAGCAATTATTATTTCTAAAAAAGATGGAATCATTTTACTTAAATATTGGCGTGCCCTTTGTAGTTTTTTTTCAATGGATGTTCATTATTGCTTGCTATTCGTGACAAATAGTTGTTATTAACAATATTTCTAAGTAAATGTAATGATGTGATTCATTTAAAGGAACTTATTATTTCATGTCATTTAAAAACAATAATGATCACCATCCATAATAAATATCATTGATCGTGTGCGTAAACTAACAAAAAGCGTAACATATGCCTAAAACCAAAAATATGTAACACTGACTTTTTGTGTAACTTAGATATATAGCACTAATCAGTAAATACTTGCACCTATCAATCTCACGTGTTTATAATCCAATTAAGAAATTTCACAATCATATTGACATTTATCGACAAAATTGGCTGGACTTTACAAACTATTTCATTTTCTATTCACCGAATCACACAAATTATTGCTCGACTTTATTGCATCACTTCTTTTGTCCCCACCCTTTTTTTGTATAATAAATTAATTTTGTATCATTCAATATTTTTAATTAAATAATCAAACCCCGCTTCCACTCCTCTTCAGGCTTCATTTTAAATATATCTATGACATTTCTATTCACCCACCATGTGTCTGGTGGGAATGCACACTTGTCGTGTTGTGATTAAACAATACATATATAGATTGTTTCACAATTAGACAACCCACATGTGAATTATCTAACTACAAACCGCCACATAAAACGTTTGGCGTTTGATCAAAATTAATATCTATGTTGCCATTTTAAATATAAATCTAAGTACTTAAATGTCTATGCAATCATGTTGGCGTATGAAAATTTTAGTTTTTAATTTTCATCTTTCCATTGTTATCTCGTTTCTGTTTTATATTTTATTCATTCATTTAATTATCATTGTAAACCTTAGCCATGTTGCATTATAGTTTTATTTTAATCGAAAGCTGATGGAATTAGTTTTCGACTTTTTGATGTGGAAACGATACGAGGTAAGTTGTCGGATATTTAACCCCTATAGAGTATTGACCTCAAACTCTATAGGTCATTTAGCTACTAATTCCTCTTTCAAAATTTCAAAAGAGAATATACGTTTGTAATTTAAAAACACGTTTTTAAATGCTAGTCCAATGATATCGATCTGTGTAAATCGACCTCAAAACCCAGTTGAACAACCCCAATTTCAGTGAATAAAATTGCAGAAAACGAGAAGGGAAGCAGAAATAAGAACACTATCGTTTCAGATTTTGGCCTGAAGGCCCTAGAGAGGTTCACGACGCCAAATTAATGGAGTCGCTAGTCCTTCCGTTGAAGCTCCACCCGCCGTGGATATTGCTTCCAAGATCTGCCTTAAAAACTGAATGAAGGATTACAAAAAAAAGTCTGGACAAGCTCAAGAATACAACACTCTACACCCAACAGATCTAAAGCTATATCTCACAAAGAAACTCTCAAACTCCTACACAACTCACACAGAGATTACCAAGAAGAAGAATTTACAAAGAGCAAAGAGACAACTCAAACCCTAGATCCAAAAGAGCGTATCAAAAGTCTGTCTACAGTAAGGAAAGACAAGTAAATATATACACATTTTGGATGGCTGTGATTTAATCTTGAGATCAACGGTTGAGAGGAGCCCAGCTAAAACTTGATAAGATGCTGTTTTTCAAAACACGACTTTCACTTGGGTTTTTAAAACTTAAAGACCATATTCCCACAGATATATCTTGGTAGGTGGAGAATTTAGTGAGGATTGTATCTGACGTTGTATTTAGCTTTAAGATGAAAAATTTAGAGGTCATTTTAACCAATTCCTTTTCCCAATTTCAAGACAGAACATGCATTTGTTAAAAAACACGTTGATACATATTACTACAGTTTCATATTTTGGTAGGTGAAGAGGATATACAATAATCTGATCTGACGTTTCCATTGAAAAATATCTATAAAGACGCCTTGAGGGTCTACGTATCCATTGCACATTACAAAAAACATGGCTTCTCTTCAAGCTTCATGCACTCTTCTCTTCTCCAAATCCCGCTCCCACTCCTCTTCTCAGCCCCTTATTTCCAAGCGTCCATCTCATTTGTTGACAAAACCACGGTCGAGCAGCCACTTTCGAGTGTCATGCAACCAGAAAGGTGGCGAAACTTCCCAAGGGAAGGTCGACCGGAGAAATATGCTTCTTGGGCTTGGGGGCTTGTATGGCGCAGCCAATCTTGTAGGGAATCAGTCAGCCTATGCTGACCCCGTACAAGCTCCTGACGTAACCAAATGCAATGATCCCACTGATGTTATAAGTGGAAAAGCTATTGACGCTAAATGTTGCCCTCCACCACCTCAGAATAATATCATTGATTACAAGCTTCCACCGGTTCATGGTCCACTACGCATTAGAAAGCCGGCTCACCTGCTCAACAAAGATGAGACAGCAAAGTATGAAGCAGCAATTAGGGCGATGAGGGAACTTGACAAGACAGATCCTCAAGATCCTCGTGGCTTCATGCAGCAAGCCAACGTCCATTGTGCTTATTGCAATGGTGTTTATGACCAAGTTGGGCAGGGGACACTGGATCTTCAAGTTCACAATTCCTGGCTCTTCTTTCCTTTCCATAGGTGGTACTTGTACTTCTATGAGAGAATCTTGGGTAAATTGATTGGGGACCCAAATTTCGCCCTTCCATACTGGAACTGGGACTACACAAAGGGCATGCCAATGCCTCCCATTTTTGATAACCCAAATTCACCTCTCTATGATGCAGTGAGGGATCCAAAAAATCGAGGCTCTGCCCTCATCGATCTCGCGCGCTCCGGCAGCGAAGATGTAGAGCAATTGAAGAGCAACAATCTCGCACAAATGTATAGTGAGATGGTTCGTACAGTCAACACGGCTATTGATTTTATGGGAAAGCCTTACTGTTCCGGCACCGACCCCAGCCCTGGGCCTGGATCATCGGAGAATGGTTCTCACACATCAGCACACATCTGGGTTGGAACAAAGGATACAAGTGGCCCAAATAAATTTAATGAAGACATGGGTAACTTTTACTCAGCAGGCCGAGACCCACTCTTTTATTGCCACCACTCCAATGTTGACCGAATGTGGAAAATATGGCGTGAAGATCTAAAAAATGCCTCAAAGGACATCACTTCACCAAATTTCTTGAACGCAGAGTTTCTATTCTACGACGAAAATAAGCAACTTGTGCGTGTGAAAGTGGCTGATACTATTGACCATAGACGCATGGGATTTGATTACTTCCCAATGCCCCTTCAATGGCTCGGCAGTAAGCCACCAAAGAAGACAGCCAAGGCCAAAGTACAGAACCTTACTGATGCCAAGAGTGTTGCAACTTTGTTGCCTATAAACCTCAAGAGAATCGTGAGAGTTATCGTTCCCAAGTCTGCAAAGGGGAATGTGCCTGAACAACTTGTTCTCGAGGATATCGTGACAGACAGTACAAAGTTAATCAAGTTTGATATATTCATCAATGATGAAGACGACAAATATGACCAGATAGATCGAGCTGAATATGTCGGAACGTTCCAACAGCTTCCGCACAAAACCAAAAAGAAGGATGCCAAGCGTACTCTGACTTTCAGTTTGAAGGAGATTTACGAAGATATTGATATTGCTGATGATGACACCATAGTATTGACCATCGTACCAAAAGATAATGGTGATGCTGTCACCATTGGTGGTATCAAAATCGTTCCATTGCCGTCTGCATGACCTTCTTCCTTAACCAAGGTTTCCTATTACTAGTGTAAGCTTTCCTTTCTGTCACGGTGCTTTCCTTTCCTGGTTCGAGACTGTTATCAATAAGATCTCCAGTATACTTCCTGGAGGTTATGTAATAAAGCTTGTCACTTTCATTAATGAGCATTAATCTTCACTGGCTCGGGTATAACAATATATTTTCTCCGGTGCCACTATCAGTTGCTTTATGAATTAATTATGATCGTATAATTGATGATCCAGTAGCTTGAGGCGACCTTCCTAAAGAGAGAGAGTGAATTGCTTGAGGCGATTCCTGTAAACGCCTTGTGAGACAGTTTTTGGTAGGATGGTGCTATGTCTTGTTGAACCACTATCCAATAACTTTATAATAAGTGGAATTAAATCATATATATATATATATGTTTGTTTTTCTCTCTTAATGAAAAATATCCACTTAAATAACACAGTGTATTAAGTTCTTTTTTTTGAAAGACCAAGTGTATTAATTAATTTTAAATAAAATCTCAAACCATTTTTTTATTAATTCTAAGTTGCAAATTTAGCTGATGATTTTGTTTTGGGGGTTAATTCTAATTACTTAATGTTAATGTTATGCTAATTCTAATTTATCATTTCTTGGCTTCCATGTGGATTCTTTTTTTTTAATATCGGAAGAGCACACGTTGGAGATGCTCTAAGAGAAAAACTACCTACTACAATCATTTGTTGACATTGATATTTTCTCTTACATATTTTTCTCTCTAAAAACATGACTACATTAATTAATATATTTGGATATACAAATGAACAAAAGATATATAAAAAAAATGAGTTTAAATTACTTTACTGTCCTGAATTGACATTGAATACCTTGAATTGTACAGGGTTAATAACACAATTTACACTCTCTTTTGTCATAATTTTTGTTCACATGTATGTGCAAATGGTGTGATTCAAAGCACTATCTTTCCACAACTAATTTCCATTATCATCTTCCATGTCTGGTCTTCAATAACAATATATACAAAGGTTGGGGATGTTGTTAAAAATTTACCCTATAAAAATGTAATAAAAATGAGCTCTTTCTTTTTTCAAAAGTACAAGTACAAATATAGTTGACATCATAATCACTAGAACCAGATCGGAAGAGCGTCGTGAATCAACAAACAATCAAATAAATCAATCAACATAAAGTTGGACAATCGCTTACAAACCCATACGTTTGATGGGACTCAAATCTGAGATCTCAAACATCCCAAAGTTTCTTCTTTACAAGTTAAAATAAGGCCTCATTTGCAACAATGAGGCCTTACTAGTAAAAAAACTGGCCTTCAGCGACAGAAAATCCTGTCGCTAAAGCCCTAATTTCCGTCTCTAAAAGTCATTACCGACGGACGAAAGGCCGTCGGAAACGCCATCGCTTAAGGTCGCGTCGCTAATGCCTTCCGACGGAATTGTTTTGTCTGTTGGAAAATTTCAATGACTGTATTTGACGGAAATAATTTTCGACTGACATGACAAAATTAATTATTTAAAATTATTTTAATTGACCCAGCCCACTACTACATGTCTGACTCGACCCGTTAACCCGCACCCTTTCCCATCATAGACCCAAGACCAGATCCGACAGCTGGCCCGCGCTCGACCCGTGAGCCCATGAAGAATTAATTCCCACCTGTTGCGGAATTTGAGTTTCGAACCCTTGACCTCAAGGTTGGGGTGAAGTCTCAACCACTAGGCTGGCTCGCGCTTTTATTGTTGTATTGCCTCAAAATATATATAAAGTATATTCTTGCGAATTTAAAAATAATGAATTTTCCTTTTAAAACATTCCACCTTTATTTATTTTAACATTTATTATATATTGCTTTAAAAAAAAAACACTTTCATTATATATTTAAATATATGTTATGTTCTAAATTTTATTTGCCTGTGCCAATTAGTGTAATGTTTTTTACACTAGTTTTCTAGATTGTAATATTCATTGTTTTGATTAAAACTAAAAAAATTTAAAAAGTCCATCTATTAAAATTTTCCAATGACAGGTCTAGTGCCCAACCGCCAGGCTAGCTTATGTTGTTGTTATTTCTTTGCCCCATAATAAGTACAAAGTAAATGCGAGTAATTTTGGCAATTTATTTAATTTAACTTTTTATTAGATATTTAAGTATATTTTATATTCTAAATTTTATTTGTTTGTGTCAAAATTAATGTAATGTTGTTTTTACATTAGTTTTCTCCATATTATAATATTTCATTGTCTACTAACTTTTTTAATTCTATTAATAAAAATGTGATTTATGAGATTTTTTTTCTTTTTGTTTTGAAAAACCAATAAGTTATAAAAAAAAATAATTTACAATCATTTTAGACCTTAACCACCAAAAAACTGAATAAAATATTCATCGATTATTAAAGTTTTCTAAACTGAAATCTTCGGTTTTTTCTGCAGATTAAGATGTTCATATTTAATGTTTACGTCTATTACATGTCAATGAATGTCCTTCTTTTTTATTTTTTTTACATAACATTTTATTGAACTACAAACAGATACAGGACTCGGACCTTCGGACAAAAGGCCAGAGCAGACACAAGCCCAACTGGACCAAGACACATAAAACCAAAACCCAACAAACGCCAATGGACTGCCCTAAAAGGCTCCCACAAAACAATCAGATAATAATTGACAATGCAATTGGGCTTAGAGCCCCCAAGAGTCCAACAAACAAAGGCAAAAACAGATCCTAGAAACAATTCTCCTAGCCAACAATCATCAACGAAATTCCAATTCAGTCATCATTGTCATCCTCGGATCCTGGGATTCTTTGTGTCCATTGTGGTTTTCTTTTTCCTTTCTTTTTTAATTTTTTGTAACTTTGTCGCACTTGCATATTTTTTTTCTTTAGTTTGCATTTTTAATTACAGACTCAAAATATAAATAATTTTCTATTATATCAGTTAACATATCTAATATATTTTTAACAATAGCATTGTGCATATTAAAATATTTATTTGATAAAAGGGGCATGGGGAGGGGAGGGATAATTGAAAAAATATCTTCAAATTTTTTGGAAAAATTTTTAATTAAAAATATTTACAAAGAATGAAAAATTTCAAGAGTTGCAAAGAAGATTCAAAAGCATATTTCCGACAGAAAGCATTCCATCAGAAAACTCGACCGTTGGAAATTTCCAATGGCCAAGAGTGGCCGTTGTAAAGATTCCGAAGGACAGAAGTAGCTGTCGGAACTTTTCGACTACCATTTTTGGCCATTAGAAATTTCCGCCGACTAAGAGTGGCCGTCGCAAAGATTCTAATGGACAGAAGTGGCCGTCGGAACAGTCCGTCGAAAATTTCCAACGGCCCCTTTTTCCTTCGAAATTCCATCAGAAGTTTCCGACGGAAGGAAATTCCTTCAGAAGCTTCCGACAATTTTTTGCCCGTCACAAATTTCCAGTTGAGCTATTGGAAATTTGCCACTGATGAGGTTCTGTCGGAAAAAGTCCGTCGCTGAAGGCAGATTTTTAGTAGTGTTATTAAGGAGGAGTAATAGCCCCATTCTCCTCCCAGCCGGCTGGTGGGGCCTACATGGGGGGCTGTCCAATATGTGAGTGGGGCCACTTACATATTGGACAGCCCCCATGTAGGCTGGCTAGAGGGATATCCCGCCAGCCTGCTGGGAGGAGAAAATTTTTGGAGAAATGTATTTATATGTCTCTATTTTCATTTAGACCCTTTTGGTTGGTTTGAAATGAGGGAAACTTTTGGGGGCCCATTTTGATACCCATATTTATTTAAAAAAAAAAGGTAATGATGGTGGGTTGATCAAAATTGTTATTTCCCCGCAATCCACAATTTTTTTCAGAAAGAAGTTAATATATACTAATTAAAACAAATTATCTAGGGCGCGGCGGGTTGAAAATGAGAGAATAATATAAGTACTAGGGTTTGGAGTTGAGACTAGATTCAGACTATAGTTTTTACAATCACTATTTTCCTCTTTACTTATTTGCACTACTTTTTTTTCTTTTTATTTTTAATTTTTTTTAAATTGTTCACCAGGTGCATCACGGCAGATCATCCCTGATCCATTGTTATTCCACTCATCCCATTGTTTTTTACATAGAATATGATATTTTTCACATCCAACATACAATGCACGTTTTGTAATTGAAAATGCTTTTTGCTCCTCATTCTTTACTTTTGGTCCAGGCATCGGACTTTAGATCGAGCTGAGAAAAGCATACGCTTTAATAAAGCATTATGTTATCTTCATATTTCCATTTTCAATTCATATCTTGCTTTTGGCGCTATTGGTGGTGCCATCTTACTTTTAAAGTTCGATCAACCACACTGAGAAACGTATTTTTTTCATTATCTTTTTTATTACCATTTCCGTCTTATAAAGATAGTCATGTTTTCCTTTCTCATACAACTTATATAGAACCCTTTCCTTTTAAAAATATAATTGAAATACTACTACATCCATCCTATAAAGCTGTAGTCTCGTATTCCTTTCCACATAGTCCCATATATAGGTATCACTTTCTTTTTTAAAAATTTTAAGTTGAAATATAAGTTTTCTTTTATGTCTTTATTTAATGTGTATTTTGTAAAAACAATTATGATTTTTGAAGTGAAATAATTAATAAATGAAATGATATAGTAGGAAAGGAACGTTAAATTTACATTTTTAATTTAATGCTATTAAATAAGTTTTTCTTAATCTATGTAAAAACAATTATATGGCCATCTTTATAGGATGAAGGTAATATATATTAGCTTTCTTATATATCTCAATTGGATATGCGTTGTTATTAACAAAACATAATTATTGAAGTGAAATAATTAATAAATAAAATGATATAGAAGGAAAATAATCTTAAATTTACTTTTCTAATACGATTAAATGAATTTCAAGTAAGTATATATTTATATTGCCATTACAAAAATTAATTTCCACACCACAATTTAAAATAAGGGTAATTATATTCTCACTACAGAAATTAATCATTACACCACATTATTATTCCACCACAAATTAAAAGTGATTTTGATAAACACACCACAAGAATTTTACAACTATAACCTCCTTAGTTAAAAAAAGGTAATAAAATCCTTTAAAAAGTAATGAAATATAATAGGGTATTTTTATATTAATTAGTCATTATCATCTCCATTTTTACTTCAACACTACTAATTAATTCAATACCAACACATTGAAAAAAAGAAATTCACTCAATCATTTTCATGATTTGATTCATTTTATTCAACTCTTTACGTCAAATATATATTTTTCGTAACTATGAATTGCAAGCAAATCAACTTACCTGATGTCTACTATCTATTCCAACATGATACAAAAGATCGAGATAAGGAGGTTCTATTCCCTAAAAAAATATATATATATATATATTTCTATGTTTTTGTTGGAATTTTGGTCAAAAAGTTTTTAAAATTTTTTAAAAATAAGTCCCAAAGCGCATACATATTTCCTTTCACTATTGAAAAAGGATAATTAGTTTGCATAAAATAAAAAAACTAAGCTATTGAATCTTTACTTAATTAAATGAAGATAAAGAGGGAAATATATATAGTCAAATTAAGAATGCATTAAATTAACACAATGATAATAATCATACTAAAAATATTTTGGGTTAGGTTATATTGTGGGCCATTTGGGTTATTGATGTAATTACACTTGTAGTTATTTAAGTCAATAGAATTATTGTTTTAAGGGTAATTATATTACCACTACAAAAATTAATTTCAACACCACATTTTAATTTCACCAAAAATAACTTATAAATTTGATTAAAACACCACAACAATTTTACATTTATAACCTACATTTCTAAATTAAAATTAAAAAAGGAAATGAATAATATTCTCTTCCCACCACAATCTAACCACCAATTATTCCATAAATTCACTTTCTTCCAAAAAAGAAAAAAAAAACAAAAGACAAAAAAAAAAAGAAAGGACACATAGGCACCGTTAATTTTCTCATAATCTAGAACAAGTTTAATAGTTTAGAATAATATATATTAAGGATTATTATACTGTCAAAAATTGATTTATGCATTTTTTATTAAAAAATTGACTGTGGATGTCATATTAATTTCAATCCAATTCTCTATGAAATCAAAGTAAAATAAATGTCACGAATTGAGGTTCAATTTTTAAATTTGACGTGGAATTAAAAAATTAATAATAATGGCCCAGTCATTGTGTTTATGGCCGTCCTCTGCTTGCAAATTAAGCAACCAAAGACGATAATCAAGATATAAATCGATATTCAAAAATATTAACAAAAAATAGGGAGAAGAAAAATAATTAAAAAATAGATAAATGAAAATGATAAAATGATATTGTGGTGGGAGGGGGAAAATCTTAGAATAATAACTATTAAAAGTAAGGTTGTTACGTGTGCTCTTCCGATCTAGGATATTTAAGCAAATAATTAAATTGTGGTGCAAGAAATAAAAAGTGTAGTGGTAATATAATTACTCTTATTTTAAATTGTGGTGTAGAAATTATTTTGTGTGGTGAGAATATAATTACCCTTAAAATAATTATTCTATTTACCGAAACAAGCACAAGTATAATTACATTATTACCCAACTCAATCCTATAAAACAAAATAATAATTACAACAACAACAACAATAACCACCCAACTCAAAATGGCTCACAATAACCCAACTCAAAAGATTTTTAGTAGGATTATTATTATATCATTGTGTTAATTTAACAACATTCTTAATTAATGTAACTATATATAATCCCTTTTTTATCTTTTATCTTCATCAACAAGAGATCAATATCATTGTTCTTAATTTTACCATATGTTTTGTTTTTTCTTTTTCTTTTTTTTTTTTAATATTACAAAAGGATTTTAGGAGAGGGGAATCGAATCCTGAACAAGGGTTTTTAAAACTAAGTTCAAGTAAGTTGCCATTGGACCATTTATAAGTCTTGGCTCAATAGCTTTGTTTTTTATCCACCCATGGTTGCCGATTGTCTTTTTCCAATAGTGAAAGGAAAGTAAGTATAGTGGCTTTTGGAATGTTTTAGAAATATTAAACTAACTCAAAATTCTCAGAAAAATCGTGAATAACATATTTTGAGAAATTTACAGTTCGTAGTTTTTGTTACTTGTCCTGCTCTTTTGTACCGTGTTTGGAATATATATAGTAAACGCTGGATAAGTTGATTTGCTTGGAAATCATATTTAGGGGGAAAAGACTTGAATAAAATTATGAAAATGGTTGAGTGTATTTCTTTCCTGCCTGCGGTGGTTACGGATATTTGTGGTGGAAGTAAAAATAGAGACGTTAATAATTACCATATAGAGTACCGAATTATTTTTTATTACCTTTTTAAAACTAAGGAGGTTAATTTTAAAAAATTCTTGTGATTTGTGATGTACTTACCAAATTTACTTTTAATTTGTGGTGAAATGATAATGTGGTGTAACGACTAATTCTCGTGGTGGTACATAAACTTTATTTAATCTATCTATCTATCCGTAAACTTTATTTAATCTATCTATCTAAAAAATAGACTAGAGCTATTCTAGTGGGGGCAGAGGTGGTAGTAGTTTTATGATGACGAGGACTATGACAGCATTAACTTGCAGCTATGGTCCCTTACATGTATATTCATTTGCACTTTCATCACCAATATTTAGATACATTTGCATTTTTATCTAAATACATATATATATATATATATTTTAAGAGCAGTGCTATTCTTCACCGTTGGCGATCACCACCATTATTAGGTGATATTAAATAATATAAATTTAATTCAATAAATCACATATTTTCATATTTAATTATACTTATCATTTAATATAATGCAACATATATGAGATGTTGATCAAAACCAAACATTATTCTATATTTAATTATTAACGTGATGATTATTTGGCAACCATCTACCTATATTATTATATTCTTTAATCAAGGGTAGTTGTGTCTATAGGCACCGCAATTTTCCCACCTCTTTTACGTGGTGTTTATAGGTACAGTTACATTGCAGTAACCTTCCTGTTTTATCACAGGCATCCTATTATCTTCTTAAATTAAATATTCTTTTATTTCTCTCTCCCGTATCTCTTACTTCAACTTTCCTTCTTTTTGCTTGAGTTTTCTTCAATCATTCCTAAATTCTTTTTTTTTTCCTTGCATTTTGATTCAATCTTTCCATCTATGAGTTTCAATTTCTAACCCTAAATCAACCGCACATAATCATTTTTATTCATACGATTATTACGCAATTTTCACAATGAGTCCATATGAAGATTCTGGAATTTTCGCGTCTATCGCCATTGTTATCAATTTCGATTTCAATTTCTTTCATAAGGTAAACTCTATCCCTAATTTCAACTTTATTATCTTGAATATTCATAATATTTGATTGGTCCCCCCCTTCCCTTTGGGTTTTTAAGAATGCCGATGGTTTTGCAAATTTTAAATAGCAGTATTAACTCTTTTCCTTTTGTTAATTTATGCATTGCTCTTCTTTTTTTAATTTATACATTGCTCCTGAATGTGAATATTCCGCTTATGTGACTGAATGTATAAGGATTTTTATGTTTTAATATAAAATGTAAACTATTATAATGGATCAGATTGTTTAATTTGTTTGATTTTTGGAGTTCATTAGGTGTTTCTAGGGAGGAGATCTGCTGTCCCCAAAGGCAGTCTCTTTTGCTGTCCCTTCCAATAATAATTTGACACATCACTTGCTTTTTCATCTAAGCAATTTTTAATGTAACAACCTAAACAATCCCTTCATAAACAGTAAACACTACCACACCACCGAATTACATTGTAGCCCCACTACCGGCGATTGTTACCGGCGCACCGACGAGTGTTTACCAGTGTCCCTCCACCTCTCATTCTATATGCCTTCATCTTGAACCCCGCTAACCATCATCATAATCCATCCACACTGTTCGCACTATGTCACTATCAGAAGTCTAAAAGTTATCTTTTAATATTTTATGATATCTATTGATGCCTCCACCACCCAGTTGCAGTGGCTGAAAAACAATACATTCAAATTGGGGAATAGGTAAATTAGATCTGATTTTATAAAATCATCAGATTTGATATTCAACCCCCATCCATGGCCACCGGCAACTCTATTGCACCTCTAAATCGCCCGTCAGTGATTTTCACCTTAACGACACCACTACTTTCTGTAATCGGAACGAGAAATACATATATGGTTTAAGAAATAAGATCTGAAACAAAATCTAAAATTTCTAAAAACAATTTGGTTTGCTGGTTCGTTGCATTTAATTTATTAGGGTAGTTGGTTTTATGATTTTGTTGGTTTAGTATTGGCAATGGCACCGGTGACGACCATGGTGGCGGTGGCTCTTCCGATCTCGACAGAAATGGTGGATGGTGGTGACGGGGCAACCATTGACGTGGGGTGAAGGGGGCTGGTTTCAGGTTTGTTTGAAAGATTCATGAGGAAAATGCTTAGCTGTAAAAATTAATTAAGTGTCAAATTTCTATTTTTCGGACATCAAAGGAGACAGGTTTGTGGGACAGCTGATCTCCATTCGTGTTTCTAGGTTCCATAATTTTATGCTGTATCTTGAATTTGCTAATTTTAGAGATCTAAGATTGAGAAAGTCTTCCTTTTTTTTTTTGTCTTTTTATGTTGTGTTGGACTAATAATTGTTAGATATGAGTTATTTTTCCCTATAAACGTCAACCTCCATTCATGTTACTAAAAACTCTATTCAATTTTTTTTTTGGTGTGCAAATGCAGTGACATTACAATTAACGGAACGAAAATGATTGAAGAGAAAAACGGGAGGTGCTTCATGCTTACTGCTGAGCTCAAGTTGCTTCTTGAAGAGAAAATTGAGACGAGCTTTTTGCATTTGTACATGCAAATGGAGGACTTCGCATATTTCCGTTTTGTCATTTTTTTTTTAACAATATGTATTCTTTTGTAATTATGTGAAATAAGCTTTTCTGTTTCGTTTATATTGCATGTTCCAATTGAAATGATATTTAATTTCTATTCAATATACGATTAGAAACTTATCAGCATCACATTGTTATCATTTAATTTAATATGAGATTGATTACTTCTTAAATGATATTTAATTTCACATTTTTTTTAATTACTGGGCAACTGATTAACTGAAGTATTCTATAGAATCTACCTCTTAATAATTAAACTCCACAATTAATAATTTGAGATTTTATTACTGGGCAACTGACTCACTGATGTATTACAATGGAATTTTCTTCCGACATATGTCTATGCTTTCGTGGAGTAATATCCTTTATTTCTTTTGTAGATTGCTAAAAAATTTGCAGCTATGAAAATATTAATTGATGGTGATAGAACTTTCCCATTGAAGCATACGTACAAAAGGATTATCGGATGAATTTGGAATGTTGTTTGAATAGTTTTGAACATTATGCTTCCCATGCATTGCACTTGTGCTATACTAGTTTAAATTGAATAATATCATAATTGAAATAAATCTTATATTCTTGCCAGGTGAGAGTGTATAAGAGTGAGACAAGTGCATGGTGATAAATTTTCAAATTAAGTTTTACACTAGTGTTGTGTCACTATTCACGTGATAATATGTCACTTTTATGTAGTATCACATTACGTGAATTTAAAATGTTATTGCAATTATAATAGTATTCATTTTAAATGGTTATGAAACAGAAGGTAACAATTTAATAATTAAATATATGTACTTGGATGAAAGTGCAAATAAGTACAAAGGTTGGGGGTGATAGTCTAAATGAATGCAAAGGTTGAAGTCTTTTGCTACAATTTACCCTAATAATAATAAATTTTAAGACTTTTTTTTTTGGTTATTATAAAGTGATGGTAGGGGTGAGGAATTGAACTTTGATTAAGGGCTTGGGAGTTAAGTAGCATGTCAATTAAATAATAATGATAACAATGCACATTAGATTATAATTGGGTAATTGGTGCAAAAAGTCCCGATCCTTGGATAATCTTGTGCAATTTGTCCTTTGAATTCTTGGCAATTTCACTGACAACTTCATCTTTTTTTAGCAAAATCCATTCTTAATGCTAAATTAGTCCTTTATTAAAGGGGCATTTATGTCCACTTACGCCTTAATATTAAAAACAATTTCAAGTAAATGTTCCAAAATAATTAACATTATTGAAAAATAAAAATATATAAAATATTTTTTTTAGAGGGAGAGTATCAATGGAGCAACTAGTAGTGGTTTGATGCAAAAAACGACTAATCAAAATTACTAGTAAGATGGGAAAAATAAATAAACTTTAGTCTTTTTTTCCTTTTTTCCTCATTTTTATTTTTTAAATATGTTTTCTTTTTAAATTTTTGCTTAATCAATAATCAATAAATTTTAGATCTTTGTTTGATCAATTATATTCATATTAGGACCTTCTTTGCATCTTTTTAAAATCTTAAGATATAAATGGACAAAAACACCCTTCTAATAAGGGACTAATTTAACACCAATGAAGAATTTTGCTAAGAAAACATGAAGATATGAATGAAGTTGCCAAGAATTCAAAGATATGAACTAATTGCACAAAAGTGTCTAAAGGTAGAGACATTTTGTGCCTATTACTTATTATAATTCATTGTGAGTTAAGATGACACTTTTTTAATTTAGAGCATTTTAATGTGGTTAGAAGCCCAAATTTGAGTTCTTTCCCCTACAATGCTAAAAAAAATGTCAGGACGTAGAAATCTACTTTTTGAGAGATTTGAAGTAGAAAAAGGTAAAGGAGGGCAGGAGGGGCCAAATTTGGCTTATCTTTTACATTTTCTCCCCTCATTTTCCCTTCTTCTTTACCCATTCCATTTCCTTGGTGATTTCTATGGTAGAGGTGTCGAGAACAAATTGAAACACTATATATTTACTTAAATGTCTCTGCTTTCATCTCTTTTTTAAAAAGAACATCTTTTTGGCATTCGTGTAAATTTATTAGTGTATGTATAAATTTTATACATCTTGTAAAACTTTTTTAACTCCCTCTGCCCCAAAAAGATAGTCCACTATTCTATTTTTATCCATTCTAAAAAGATAGTCAACTTACCATATTAAACATATATTTAGTGTTCTATTTCCATATGTATCTCTAATTAATTATTGTTATTCAACTACCTATACACAGAAAGTATTTCAAATAATTAATGAGATATAAAGGTATATATGGAAAAATAAGGTAAAATTAAATGTTCCAACCACATTACCTTCCAATCCTTAAGAAAGTTGCTCGGCTCGAAAACCCAAGCATGAGCTATAATTTTATTAGTTCTTCTAAGAAAACAAATCAGACTCCGATTTCAGAGTCCGATCTCCAATCATAGGGCGCCACATCACTTCACACATTGTTAAGGCGAGACGTAAGTTTTGAGACGTAAGCTTCTCAACAAATTGAACAAGAAGCTATAGAACACATTAAAAAAATCAAAATTACAGTATATATAACATCGCATGTTACTTTGAATGAAAACGGACGTTTGCAAACACTAAGTGGTACTACCAAGCATGTTAGCCAATCAATCAACACATGCTAATGAACAAAATAAAAATATTCAATATATAGTAAAAAAATGTAAATTAATTTATTTCAAACGAAATAAAATAAACCGATCAAAATCTAGTATACACATCATAACACGTTGCTATTGTGAATGAACTTGGTGGTTTGCAACTTTAGTAATTATCTGGGATGATAAGTGCTTAAGTCCCACACGTGGAACTTGAAACCTAATTGTTAATGGTCATAATAATTAAGAACTTTTATTAAATTGACAATCCTTCATAAGATAGTAATCTTTACTGTAAATATCAATAATCCAAATGTTGAGAGAAAAACAACTAAAAAAGAGCAAATAAAAAGACCAATCTTATTAAAGGACAAAAAAATAAAAATCCACCACGAATCTTAAGTATAGCAAAATTTCAACAATTAATATAGGCTCTTCCGATCTATCAAAACTCTAAATTCGTCATTTTTTTAAAAGTAAATTTTAACTAAAAGTTAAAGGCTTACGCTTCTTATGCCTTGAGGCGATGCCTCAAAGGCATACGCCTCAGTGTCGGAGGCGTAAGTCTCTGCATAAAATGCCTCAAGCCGGTGTCTTTAGGCATGAAGCATGTCGACGCGTAAAAGGCGGGCCTCGGGGCGGGATTATCTTATCCTTATATTTATATATATATATATATATATATATATATATATTGTGCGACTGTTAAGAGTAAAATTGTGAATTTACCTTATTTTATGAAAGATTTTGTGAAAGCTTCTTTACAAATAGCATACTCATCATGTTATTTATTAAGTAATAAATAAATCTATTTGAAGGGATTGAGTGAAGATTTACATCTCCTCCAAGCAAAATTACATGTAAATGACAATTGTACATATAAGGTATTCAATTTTTTTTTTTTAATTATTATATGTCGAGCAATATTTCACGACATGAGTTGGTCATAAATGGAGTTTCCCTCCCCCCAATCTAGAGTCTTAAGTAAGGTTATCCTTGGCAAGTTATAAGAGAAGATATTTGTATTTGGACGTTTACAAAAAGTCTGACAAAGACCCATTGAAATGGCAAAAACAACCTTTTAAGGAATGAATAAAATTTTTTCTAAGTATGTCAACTAACTTTGAAGAAATTTTACAACTTATGGAAAATACACCTTCCATACATCTCGGTGCATACTGCATTGTCATCACTGACCATATAGGATGGTAAAATGAAAAAATTGTTTGGTATCAAAATAGATATCAACAGGGTATCTTTGCGGGAATTGCTCGAAGAGCAATTAATGATATTTTTCAACGTTGTCTAATCTTAGAATAACAAAGAGAAAAATACATACATGATTTTGTTATGCATTATATTTTAAGGCATCATGGAAATTTAAACAACTCAAGAAGGTTTTGAAGAAATTAAAGAATCAATAGGAAAATTTTCAGGAGTTGTAGTAGTCTTTGATAAAAGCCTACAAAAAATCCTTGAAAAAGATTTTTCACTAAAACCTGGAGAAGCTTTCAAAAGAGATTTTTTTTTAAAAGCATTCAAAAGACAAAGAAATGTTTATTATAGCATATCTTACAAAGAATTTGCTCTATATATCCAATATGCACATAGCAGAACAAGTATTTGCTTGCTTGGAAAACAAGACATCAAACAAATAAAACAAAAGATAGATTTTTTAGATAAGAAGAATTTATACTGGGTAACCATCAAAGCTGTTAAAGTCCAGCTTAAAAGCACACTATCAGCTCATTTAGATTAACCGATCAAAATGGCTATAGTTGATAATCGTATTCAAGATCCTAAAGAAGGATGTTTGGATATGATCCAAGGAAATTTAGCTTGTAGTTTACCATACATCCAAAAATTTCCGCATCACTTCATGACACAGATTTTGATGGCATACTATTATTTGTTCATGATTATTGTAGAAGAGATCTTATTAAACCTAACAATGTACCTTTCTCTATTAGCTACCTTATTAGCTACGCTGTTCATAATAGCCATAACAATGCTGTGATTCAAGCAAACAGAAGGATAACCTATGAACTCGAGTTCATGGATTATCTTGAGGTAAAGGAAACTGAGTTTGATATTCTAACTCAGCCTAACAATAATTGGGCAATTGATTTAGGGCCAAAACCCTTAATCAAAACTCAAGATAGACTACTCCTCAAAGAAGAGTCAAGCACAACTCCTTTAAAGAAGAAGGATAAACAATTGGAAAAAATTAACAAAAATAAGTCTCAACTTGCTATAAGTTTGGAAGAACTCCATCACAAAATTGATGAAATGAGTATGTATTTAAAATAGACTCATGACAGAAAACATTAAGATTAGTAGCATTCATGATGAATTCAGAAGACTTAATGAGTAGATTATTCATCTTAAAGAAGAGCTTGGTTCCATTAGGCAAGAAATAAAGTCTATAACACCAGACCTTAACAATGCTACGGAAAGAATAGCAGCAGTTATTACTACTACTATTAAACAGGAAGTTCCTGGAAGACAAACAGTCCCACAACCTCAAGCTACTACAAATGTCAGACTTCCACAAGGAATGAGACATTTTGGACAATTTGAAGCAGAAGCCTCAAATTTGGGAATGCTTACATGTATCTTCAAATATCCTAAATGAAGTTTCTCAGAATAAAAATTGAGGAAGATTACCAAAGTGGTAATGATCTCAGTACTCTTAATATTCTTTTATCTTTCAAAGATGAAGAATTAGAAAGAATTACATCTTATTGTAAACAACCAACTCTTCTTGAAGAACAAGAAGAACAAATTCTTACTATTGAACAGGAAGAATCAAAAAATGAAACTGATGAGCATGAAGAAACAACCTCAGAAGAATCGGAACAAGAAGAAATTGAAGTAACAATTCCAGAAAGACTGACAGTCGGAAGGACTGGAGGAGTTGTCATAAGAGATTCACATATTAAAGTTGAATCACATGAAGAACCATCTTATTCAAACGAGATAGAAGGAAAAAAAGTTATCGGAGATAGTATCCCTAGACCACCCAGAGATACTCAGGTAACAAAAGCAGGTGAAAGTATTTCTTTAAATTTTATTCCTAAAATTGTAGGACACACTTCACAAATCTTATACCTTGATTGTGTTACTGACGCTAGTAAAGCAATTAAAGAATGGTTTAGCAATCTAGTAATGACTTTGATTGGGAATCCCCAGCTGACAAAAGAGACAGTTTCAGCCTAGAATTATATCAAAGCAACAACTAGATGAAATGTTAGGAATTTCTTAGAAGTCCTAACTAATAAATAAGTCAATGCACTTTGGCTTGAAGCCTCAATAGAAAATGATAACCAACCCAACTTTGCTGAATTTATTACTAGTATTATTGAAAAAATCTTTCAGATGTTTACAGGTCTTCCGATCTTACAGCTTATAAGTCTACACTGACTATTGATAAAGTTGAAAATGCAAAAATGCAACTTGAAATAATCCAAATCGGCAATTTAGATTTCTTTGATCAATACCAATGTGAATACCAAAAATGGTTATTCCTACTTGGTAACTTTGATGATTTCCTAGAATATGTTGAGAAGTTTTTGGCAAAACTATCACCTCTACATAATTCTTAGATAATCAGAAGATTTAATGAAACTGTTAGACTTCAAGCAGGAAATAAGCTTTATCTTTCCGTCAAAGGTTCTATAGGCTTGACTATTACGGTAACCAAGAATTATATGAAAGAAGTATGTGGATGCGTATATATCCACAGACAAATGAAACAAATGGCTCGCAAAAGACTAAAGACGAGCTTTAGTTGTGATCCATTTATGAAAGACCTTGCAGGAGCATATGGATGCTACCCTCCAACGAAAAACCTAGAAAAAAGTCTAGAAAGAAAAATAGGTATGTCTTTAAAAAATATAAAATACCCTACAAAAGGAAATATTTTTCTAAAGGCAAATATTTCAAAAAGAAGGGAGGGAGGAAAAGAACCAAAAAACCTCTAACAAAAAAGCAAGAAATTGCCCCAGAAAAAAGAAAAATTACAAATGCTGAATTTGCAGTGAACAAAGACACTATACAAATGATTGCCCAGCCAGAAGAAAATATGATCAAAGGGTCAATCTCTTCAAAGCATTTGATCAACAGGAATTCTACCCAGTGGAAGACCCTAGTGACCAAGAAAGTCTGTATTACCTTACATAAGTATCCACTGAAGAAACCTCATCAGAATCAGAAGATGAGTAGTTTCAAATCAGGTACCAAAACATATGGTAATATCACTAACCCTAATTCAATTTATAGTGTATGCAAATGGTTATCACAAATACACTATTAATGCTTTCATTGCTCAGGAGCAAGCATGTATATAGCATCAAAATGGATTATACCTAAAGAACATTGGGTAAATTCAGATAAAACAACTAGTTAAAATTGCAGATCAGTCATCTGTAAAGGTTAACAAAGTTGTTAAGAATATAACTATTAAAATAAAGGACTTAACCCATAAGTCTTATTATTTCAGAATTCCATCTATCTACCAAAGCGAAACAAGAATAGATCTTATTATTGGTAACAATTTCTATCCACTATATAAAAGATTTATGCAGGATATAGATGAGATCAGCTTTGGTATACAAGGAAAACAAATCTGGATCAAAAAACAGCGCTATGCTGGAAGGTTCAATCATCTCTAGAATAAATTCCTTGAAATACACAGAATCAGAGGAAAAGAGAAACCTCCAGTTATTAAAGGACAAAATATTGTACCAAATAGAATGGTCAATATTACTTAAGAACAAGAACAAGGATTTAAGATAAATTCTCTTAGAGAACAAATCTTAAAAACCCTTGAAGAATGCTGTCTAGAAAATCCGCTCGATCCAATCAAGAACAAAGGAGAAATGACAATAAAAATTAAACTCAAAGAAGACTTCAAAGGAAATTTAAGATCACCTGCAATGAGCTATTCTCCTCAAGATAGGCAAAAATTTGCAGTACAAATTAAAGAATTACTGAAAATTGGAGTAATTGAATCTTCTAAATCTAGCTTTTCTTCACCAGCCTTCATGGCAAGAAAATAAGCAGAAAAGAAAAGAGGAAAGCCTATGATGGTTGTCGACTACAAAGCAGTCAATGTTGCTACCAAAGATGATGCCTATACTATCCCAAATATGGTAAGCCTTTTAGCACCTATAAGAGGAAAACATGTATTTTCTTCTTTGGATTGTAAATATGGATTCGGCAAGTAATACTTAATGAAGAATCTATGAAGAGTCTAGACCAATTACCACCTTTAGCTGTTCTCAAGGACACTACCAATGGAAAGTTGTTCCATTTGGCTTAAAACAAGCACATGAAATCTTTCAAAGGCATATGAATGACATTTTCGGAGAACTACGAAAATATTGTTGTGTTTACATAGATGATATTCCAGTATTTTCAGATAATGAAAATGATCACGAAAAGTATATGTTGCAGGAATTTCAAACTGCAAAAGAAGCTGGAATAGTCCTTTCTAAAAAGAAAGCAGAACTATTCAAAACAAAGATTAAGTATTTAGGGCTTATGGATAAAAAGAACTTCAACCTCACATACTTAAACACATTATTGAATTTCTTGATGAAATTCAAGATGTCAAACAATTACAAAGATTTCTTCGATGTTTAACCTACACTCAAGATTTCATTAGCAGGTTAGCAGAGAAAAGAGCACCACTTCAAAAGAAATTAAAGAAACATGTGCCTTGGAAGTGGACGCATACTGACACAATATATGTCTAGAAGTTAAAAAAGAGTTTAACAACTCTACCATCCCTTTATCATCCAACAACAAGTGATAAGATGATAATTGAAACAGATGCTTTAGGAGAATTTTGGGGAGCAGTCCTTAAAGCTAAACCGGCACATAATGAAGAAGAACATTTATATTCTTATACTTCAGAAACCTTTCAAGGAGCACAAAAGAATTGCCACATAAACGAAAAAGAAATCTTAGCAGTCAAAAATGCTATTAAGAAATTACGTGTTTATGTGATTAGCAATAAATTTCTTGTTAGAACTGATAGTTCTATTTGCAAATCTTTTATGAAGACTAACATTTTTGCAAACTATAAACAAGGAAGCCTTGTCAAATGGCAAATGTGGTTTAGTCATTACACCTTTGATATTGAAACCATTAAAGGGGAACACAATTACTTAGCAAATTCTTTAACAAGAGAATTATTTGTTATTGGTTGCAGGTAAAACTTCTACCAATGGAAGAACTGGATAATAGAATCCAAGACTTGGAATTTCAAATCTAAGAAAAAACGTTGAAATTATCATTCTTGACTACAAAGCTTGACTTTTACAAGCAACAAAAAGCTCTCTTAATTCAAAGGGGGGAGGAAGATAAATCCTCAATATCAACTGAAAAACTCTGCAGCAGCAACAGATGAAAATGCTGAACAACAAAATGTCTCAATATCAGCAAATGGGAAAGACATACAAGCTGTGGAAAACCCACTAAAGCTTGACAATAAGAAGGGTATCATCCTTCAAAATGAGCCTAAAGCCCAAGAGCAAGACTCATGAACAAGAATTTAGGCCACAACAGCCTAAAGACAAGTCTAGTCAAACGGATACATTGGACTTATCATCTGTCCAAACACATAACCCATTAGTGTCTTTTGATCTATCTACAGATTACAAGAAAGTTTATGTAATCTTTGATGGACTAGATCGAGGGTACTACAAAGAGTGAAAAACAGTGGTACCTAAAGTTAAAGGGCTTCTATTCAAGCATAAGTCCTTCAAAACATTTGAAAAGGCCCAGAAGGAAGACAGCCAATACTGGACAGAAAGGCCACCAGACAAGCCTAAAACCAGTCCAACACAATACTAATCCATTACTATTCCCACTGTTCCCAACAGGATTCAGGCCAAGAGGAGCTTGTGGATCACAAACGATCATATCACCAAAGATTCAAAATATGATTGAATCACATCAAAGGCTGAGGAAGAGCTATGAAGATGTTTTGAAAGCCCTAGCTCCAATACCAAACAGACTAGTTAATCTTAAACCAGAAAAGAAGAAGTTATTGAAAAAGAAAGTTCAGTAATCAAAGCACCATTCTCCAACTTTATTAGCCTCGAGGTAGAAGCCAGAGCAATAGGAGATGCCACATCAAAGTATCCTTTTGCAGGAACTTGTGAAGAATATGGAAAATTCATATTCTTTCAAGGAGTAGCACCATAACTTATTGTTGAATCATTTAATTATGTATTGATTAAATTCATTTATCTCAGTCAAGATGCCAAAGAAATTTCGGCACTAATTCACCACTGGTAAAATCAGTCCTCAAATGGAAGACCAAAGTTCTTAAGACCAAGGAAAAAACAGTCTTCTTCTCAATAACCAGTACTATCCCTTTTTGGAATGAAGATAATATTTTCAAAAGTTATCACTTCATTGAAATCGGGATAGTATCGCTAGACAAAGTCTTGGCAACACCCATTGTCAAAGAACCTATCCAGATTTCAAGAGAAGTTCTACAGACATGGAGATCAAAGTCATTCAGATCCTTCTTACACAAAGTTAGAGGGATTAATGCAAACTCCAAAATTATAGTAAACCACTCATCAAAATTTATCTTAATGACTTCATCAACCAAGAACCATCTGGGGTGAGAAGAATGTAAAGAAAATTGCTATCTTTGAAAAGCCGTTCTACCTTGATGAATGGAATAGTCCAGACCTTGAGAAAGGACAAATGTGCAGTGCTATAAAGAATGTGCTTGTAACAGATCATACATGTGGACACTGCAATAAAGGAAAAGAAAAAGTTGAAGAGTCTTCATCAAAGTAAGCTGGAGATAATTCAGACTCCGAATGACGTATAAAATGACGTCATTACACCAACAGTGGCAAAAAAATTGTGGTGCTGACACTCTTGTTGCTAAACAAAATAATGAAGTAAGGACCCCTCTATTATAAAGGTTGTTGAAACAGTATAATGTAGAGACCTCTCCATTATGTAAAGCAGATGCCCCTTTTGTCTATAAAAGGAGCACTACTCAAACTAGGAAGGCATTCCGAAATCCACAAATCTCTAGATTTTCCGAAGAGATTTCTTATACTTTCCAAAACAATAAAAACTTGAAGCTTTCCCGTAGAAATCAAGGGCTATAGCCCAACTATGATGTAAATTAACAGGATAAGGAAGTTATAATCCTTATTCCTTCTTCATAAATAAAAGTCTATTTCCTGTAAACTCTGCTTTTAAAGATCATTATCCTACTCATGTATACGGATCAACACTTTGTCTATCGTCTTGGCCTTGTTCTGAGTCGACAAGAGGTCGTGTGAAGGAACTGATTGCCAGTAGACAACATGACACCGTTGTGAGGCACAGCTAGAGGATCTATCTCAAGAAGCATCAACAGGAGGCGCAATAGACCCAACAAGGGAGATATCCCACATAACAAGAAGAAGGTATAAAATTATAATTTCCTAAATTCCAGTTGCTTAATATACATCTATGTGGCTTAGTACTTTAGATTTCTACTTCATCAAATTGTTAAGGAAAACCTTAAGTATTGTTATACTTATTAATCATGCTGAATAATATGCATATGAACAAGGTAAACTTTTGTTTATTTACAGTAATAGATAGTAGCAACTATCAAACTATAAAGTTATATTTCAGATTTACTGAGCAATTAACTGAAAAAGTTTGATTAAACAACTATGACAGAAAATTTGCTTAATAATAATAATTCATTTAGTCTTCAAGACTTGCTTAATGAAATAGTTGGTGATAATCTGACTAGACAACATGTTTTAATTAACCAACCTAATCCAAAAAGACTTTTAGAGCAGACTCATTGTGACTCTACTGTGTTTAACCCTTAGTAGCGTATGGATCTTCAACAACTAGATCAAAAGATTGAAGAAACCATCCAACTCATTAAGAGACTTTGGAGAACTCAACTACATGATTATGTTACTAAAATAATAGTAAGCGAAAGAGTTACTCAGCTTACTGATATGATTAGGGCATATAATGACATAAAATACCATTACCACGCCTATAAACAGTTTCTGGCTCGTAATGAGTAGTTTTATGAGGTTGTTTCTCTTAATTCCGCCTTTAAGTTTTAGAGGACAACTCCGAAGTGGTATCAAAGTCATGAAAATGAGGAAGGCCCACGAAAGTCATGGAAAGACAAATAAAGGGTATAAAAGTAAAATTACATATGCCTTGTAACCCATCGTGTAATCCATAAGGTAGTAGCAGTATTTCTCCAGTTATAATTGTATCATATCAACTGACAAAATATCTATGATGTTTCACTTTATTTTATTATTATAAATAATTTGAGAAAAAAAAAAGAAAAAACGAAGACATTGAGGTTATAGAATAAACGGACATGATTTAACACTACATTTCATAAAAAAAGTTAAGGTTGTCTCGAAAGTACAATAATAATTTCTTTCTTATCAAAAGCTTCTCAAAGCATCAGATGCTTCCATTACTTTTTGAAATGAATGATTCCTGTCATTACTTTTCCATCCAAATTATTGGGAAAAAAGTCCACCGCTTCAGGAGTATTGAGTTTGGTACTTTTGACTAATCAGAGATCTATATGTGAATTTAAAAAGCCCAAATTGTTATATAATTTTAGCCAAGAATCTCATATGTCAGTCCGTAATTAATTAAGAGTACGGAGTGCTTAGTACTCCTAAAATACTACATTTTTTTCTATTTATTGCTAGCTTTTATGTAGCGGGATATATATGGTCGGGGCCTTGTCTCATCTTCATTAAACAATATACGTAGAGCTCAAACAATGCGTCTTAACGTACACATTATAAACAATGTGTATTAACGTAAATACACATAAAATACATGGACAAGACATAGAATTACAAGTGAAAAGTGCAATGAGGTTTCTTAACAATGTGGACTTAGATGGATAGTACATCATATCATAATGTCATTTGCTACTAGAGATGATCTCTCATTTATTGTAGGTAGTTTTTACACTGTCCACAGTTACTTATATATTCAGGTATTCGAAAAAATCTACTTTTTGAAAAACAAATCTAACCACATGGCAGTATCGTAACCGCGATGAGTAATTTTTACATTACACACTGGGATATGTGATGAAAATTCCATTGCTACTCGAGCATCTCCCAAACATGTTCGTTGGGTCCCCAATATATATGATTTTTATTTTTATTTTTATTTTTTTTTTATAAATGGCACTTGGAACTCTTTTTGGTTCATCGATATTTTCTTCCATCAGCTTTGTAATTAAGAATTTCGCGTTAATAAGGTCCACCATATCCATTGACTATAAACAGTGACTAGAACCCACAAGTGTATTATACTATTTTCCGTGATCATTTTGTATCTATTTTAAATTAAGAAAATACACGAAAAATAATATATGCTTCTCAAAAGCAAATATTAATTGCACAAAGCTCATAATTTTGCATAACCCTATCATCCCGTCAGCATTTGATAAATTATTGTGCAATGACGTTTATGAATCGGGTTTTAGTGTAATTTACACATATAAGATTGAGCCAAGATTTGAAGATGAGACGTAGGTATTGAATATTTAACTCTTGTATTTGATCAAACAACTTTATTTTGTTATTTCAATTTCACATTGCCCTGGATATTAGAGTATCTCCAAAGACATGATGTCCATTGAGTTGTACATGGAAGGAAAAAGGAAAATAAATGGAGTAGGTCTCTAATAGACATTGCTTTGGATTGTTGAGCCAATGGGGCATGTGTGGAGTAATAGTTGGTTGTAGGTGAGAGAGAAAGAAGAGAGAGAGTGGAAAATACTATAGAGACGATGTCTAGCATCCTTTCTACATCTCGGAACAGTGCTAGATATCTTCCATATTGCATAGGACTTTTTCTACCATGTGACGCTGGAATTGAGTAATCCATAGTGTCATTTAGGGGTGGGTGAAATAACCGGGAACCCGGCAACCCGAACCGACCCGACCCGGTTTTGGTCTATTTGGGTTGGTTTTTTGTGTATTTAGGTTGGTTCACGGGTTGCAACTCTCCAAACCGATCTGGATCGGTTCGGTTCTCTTAACCGGTCAAACCCGGTTGGAACCGACCCGGTTAAAACCGTATCGGTAGAGGCGGTTTGAACCAACCGGTTTAACCGGTTTGGTGGTCCAAACCGACAAAACCGGTTAAACCGGTCAACTAGAAATTTTATTTTTTTTATTTTTTATTTTTTTCTCCCTCTTTCTTTGGACTAGAAACGTGTTTCACAACAAAAGTTGCACTTTCAAGAACAACTTAATATCAACATTCAGAAACAAGAATCACATTCACAGAATCACAATTCAGTGAACCTCAAACCCTAGTTCTTGTTCTTCATATCTCCCCGCCGCCTCTACATACGCGGTACGCCTCTGCCCAACTGCTGCTCACCTACTCCTCGGTCGCTGCTGCTCTGCCAGATCGCTTTGGTCAGCGGCCGCTGCCGTTGCTGCTGTTGCTTTGGTCCGCCAATGCTACGCCTTCCCATCGCTGCTTCGGTCTGCTGCTGCTGTTGCGGCGTCTCCGCTCCGCCTTCCCGCCGCTGCTACTTCCCGTAAGCCCATAGGTAAGCTTCTTGAAGAGCATCTTCCCACCTGATTCTGCTGATTTCATAAATCATAAGTAATAATATAATATGTTTGATTCTTTCTTGTATTTCCTCAGGTAGCAATGTAGCATAATAGCATTGGTGTAATATGTTTGATTCTTGCTTGCATATGTGTATGTGTTGGCCTCATTACCTCAGCCCTCAGAGAGTCAGGGTTCTATTGGAAATTTGAAAGAAACTGAAAATATTCACATAAGGAATTAAGGACTGTCATTCTAAGCTTCTAGTTGATTAATGTGATGCGAGTAAAAGCATAAGGAAGTGGAAATAATAAATTCCCTGAAAATTATTAAGTTATTATTGAGAATTAATTATTAAGGAACTGAAAATTATTAAGTTATTATTGAGAATTTGAGAATAATAACTTCCCTTTGAAAGAAACTGAAAATATTCACATAAGGAATTAAAGACGGTCATTCTTAGTTTCTACTTTCTACTATAATAAATAAATTATTAAAAAAGGAAACAAATTATGTCTTAACATAATTATTTCATTGTGGACACTGGACAGCTAGACACGGACATGGACATAGATTTTAATACGGATAGTACAGGAGAAAATGAAATACAATCAATTGCTGCAACACCAATTCCAACACCTCCAACTTCAGTTTCAACTCCAACTTCAACTCCAGCTCCATCTCCAGCTCCAACTCAAAATCCAAGTCCACCTCTGAGAGATCCAGGACTTCCTCCACTCCCACCATCTGCTTTAGGTAAGAGAAAGTCTAGGAAATCTTCATGGGTGTGGGAACACTTTCACATTCCAGGAGATGATAAAGATCCTAATGCTCGAGCCTTTTGCAAGTACTGTGGGAAAGATTATGCAGCAAATACCGAAATATGTGGCACTAGCACTCTTTCCCACCACTTAACAGATCTTTGCAAGAAGTATCCGGGTAGGGTTGAGGAAAAAAGGCAAAAAACACTGAGTTTTAACAGGGAAGAAGGAGGTGGGAGTAATTTGGTGGCTGTTACTTTCAACAAGGATGCAGCTAGAAATGCATGTGCTCAAATGGTTGTGATCGATGAACTACCTTTTAGCTTTGTAGAGGGGGCTGGGTTTAGGCGCTTTTGTAGTATTGTGTGTCTAAAGTTTGAACCTCCCTCGCGCCGAATAGTTGTGAGGGACATATTTAAAATATATGAGGCAGAGAAATGTCAGTTGAGGAAGAAATTGGTACGTCAAAGGGTTTTCCTAACCACTGACTGCTGGACATCGATTCAAAACATCAATTACACATGCCTCACTGCCCACTTCATTGATTTTGACTGGGTCCTTCAGAAAAGGGTGTTGATCATAAAGGGGAGACAATTGGCAGTGTAATTGAGCAATGTTTGCTTGGATGGGGTATTGACAGGGTGTTCACAACTAGACTCAACAATGCAACTTCAAATGACAAAGTAATTGAGTTTCTTAGGGAGAAATTAGTTGACTGGAGTAACATTTCTTTTGTATTGGAGGGACAGTACTTACGCATGAGGTGTTGCTCTCATATCTTAAACTTGATAGTGTGAGACGGGCTAAAAGAGATGCATGATTCTGTGGCAGCTATTCGGAATGCGGTGAGGTATGTGAAATCCTCACCAGCTCAGGCAATGAAGTTTAAGCAATGTGTGATAACTTCAAAGATTGAATCAAAAAGTGCTGTATTTCTTGATATCCCAACTCAGTGGAATTCCACTTTCTTGATGTTAGAGGCGGCTTTAAAATATCAAAAGGTTTTTAGGCGGATAGAGCTTGATGATGGCCAATTCAGGGATTACTTTCAGGAGAAAGACAATGGAATTAAGAAGGCCGGGCCCCCAAAAGCTTGTGATTGGAAAAATGCTGCGGCTCTTATTAAGTTTTTAAAGAATTTTTACGATATCACCTTAAAATTCAGCACATCCTTCCATGTTAGCTCCACGGTATACTTGAAAGAAGTAGGTGGCCTTTTAGCTTATATGACTGCGTGGGAGCTCAATGAAGATCAGGTTTTTAGTGACATGGCCACTAAGATGAGGGTAAAGTATGACAAGTATTGGGGGAATATAGGCGAAGTCAATCATATGTTGTTGCTTGCTACGGTGGTTGATCCTAGGTATAAGGTGGAGTATATGCAGTTCTTACTTGGAGAGATTTACACTACATCAGCTAGGAAGCTGTTGACAGAAAGATTGTGTGATACTTTGAAAGCTAGCTACAAGTGGTACTTAGATTTGATGATAGTAAACCACAAGCTCAATCATCTATATCTATTGACTCTACTATTTCATCTACCTCTCAAAATACCATTGGTACATCAATAAGTGGCTCAGTAGCACAGTCAGAGAAGTTTAAGAAATTGCGGGCCGAGAAGGATACAACGGAGAACATTAAGGATGATATTGAGCGGTACTTGTCTGACCTGAGTGAAAGCTTTGATGACGCGGAATTTGACGTGCTAAAGTGGTGGAAGCTTCATAGAGAAAGGAAGTATCCCACGCTTTCAAAATTCGCAAAGGATGTGCTACCCATTCAAGTCTCCACGGTTGCTTCAGAGAGTGCTTTTAGCACAGGTGGAAGAATTCTTAATCCCTTCCGCAGTTCTCTTACTCCAAACATCGTTCAGCTTCTTGTATGCCTCCAAAATTGTCTTAAATCCGCTCTAAAGTAAGAACAAGAGGTTTTCCGCGTTGAGGATGTGGAGTTCTATAATGAAGTCAATGAAGGTGTTAAACAAGTTTAATTTCATTTTATAAAATATTTTGTTGTATTTTTTTCTTACAATTTTTTTTTTGGTTGTTAAAATTGTCATCACGGCTGTCAAGAGATAAAGGAAAAGGGCAAGCTAGCAATGAGGTGTCCGATCGCTGAAAATTGCTTTCTTGTGACTTGTGAGTATCTAATACATTAATTGTCAATTGTTATTTGCAAATTACATTTATAGTTACAAATTTGTTATTTTTGTAGAATGTAAAAGGCTAGTGAAGAATTTGTTTGCTTTATGAAGGCCTTTGGATGGTGATGATGATTGATGCAGAAGATTGGTGATGGTGATCGATGAAGAATCTTGAAGATTTGGCCTTTTATGTATTTGACTTAAGAATACTTAGTGTTTGTTTATTGTGGACTTGTGCTCATGTCAATTGGTGGTTTTGGATTTGGACTTGTGCTTTTATCTTTCTTTTGTTGTGTTGTGTCGTGTGGTTGTGGACTTTTGGTTTTGGTTCAATCTTTGTTTGGTAATTTGTGAACTTTAGACTCGTTGATTGGGATTTTGGAAATTGAAACTTCTAGGCTAATGCTTGTTTGTTGTTGTTTGTTGATGGTTGTGTAACTTGTGTTAATTGGAATTTGGTGATTTTTGGCTCAATGTTTGTTTGGTGATTTGTGAAAGTTAGACTTATTGATTGGGAATTTGGAACTTCTAGGCTGACACTTGTTTGTTGTTGTTTGTTGATGGTTGTATAACTTATGTTAATTGGAATTTGGTGATTTGTGAACTTTAGATTAGTTTATTGGAATTTGGAAATTGGAACTTCTACACTAGTGCTTGCTTGCTTGTAGTTTGTTGATGGTTGTGTAACTTGTCTTGTGTTTGTGTTAATGATTTATGTGTATCGGTGTATTTGTGTTAGTGATTTATGTGCTAGTGTTAATTATTTTGTGCTATTTTTTTTAGATGGTTTGATTTTTGAATAACCACGTATTTATAAATTATAAGTGTCTTTCATATTTTTTGGGGGGGTTATACGCTAGAATTTAACATTAGGAGCCCCAAAAATAGGGATTTGGGCCTTAAATAGGTGAAATACTATTACTTGCGCAAATGGGCCGGCCCTAACCGACAACCCGACCCGTACCGACCTGACCCAACTCTGGCCAGTTTAGGTTGGGTTCACCGACCGGTCGACCTGGTTTCAGTTCGCAAAGTTGGGAACCCGATTCATGTCGGGTCAGTTTCGGATTCAGGCCCAACCCGGCTCGACCGACCCGATGCCCACTCCTAGTGTCATTGGAGATCGCTCTTAACATCTCCATTTGGGTCAAGTTGGTTGTAAGTAATTAGTCCAACGTCGATATGTGGGGTACTCTAATACTTCCTATGCCAGCCAGTTATTAGAATACTGGATTTGTCCATACATTTACTTATACTGATGACATAAAATCAATGAATGTAAGTGACATATTTGTCCTATAGAACGAACACGATCGATGACGATCACGGTTACAAATGATGATTAATTAATCCAGTAAAGTGAGTACAATGTTTAACATCTCTATCGTATATTTATAATTTAAAAGGTTCCTCACTACCTGTTTTGAAATCATTTGTTTGAAGAACATGATGAACTAGGGTTAGACTACAATAATCATGATGATCCTATGAAATTCTTGTGAAATATGAGGTCTATATATTCCTTTTATCTTGTCATTCGAAACTAATTTATTCGTTTATTTGATACTCTTTATTTTACCAATCTATAATTTTATCTATTATTAATTTGATATTTTGATTTGATCATTATTCAATTACAATTATATTTTTTGACTTTTTTATATTTTCAATACACATTCTATATTTCTATTTATTATAAATTCTCTATTTTTAACAAATAAAGAGCATCAAACAGGCTGCATCATGAGATTCTTTTTCTCCATTTACGGCCCCAGCACTTCTTCGGTAGTGTCCGTTGGTCCATGATTCATTCAATTCGGCTTAATTACTACGTACTCGCCACTGGTACTGTTGCCATGCTTCCACCAACTCCCCACTGGTCTGTCTCTCTCATAATTATGAGGATATGGTTTGCACTTTTTTTTTCTGGGTCCTCCTTAAATAATTAAAATTATTTTGTGAAGAATGCCGTGTGAATTGGTTCAATGTTTATATATATATATATATATATATATATATATATTGCCATGTGATCTACAATGTGTTGTCAAATCTTGATATTTAATTCAACTTTTTTTGCGAGTCCCTTCTAACACTACATATGCTATATACTATAACACTATATAGTATATGTAGTATGTATGTGGACAGTCCACATGCATGCCACATGTGTCATGTAGTGCCATAGTGTATAACACATATGATGCTATATTATTTTCATATTTTTTACACTTGATTCATAGCTTTTGGCCATTTTCACTCGTATTTCCCGTCACACATCGGACGAGATTATTTTTGCCAGACGCACATAAAATAGGAAATTATTCAACAATCTATCGATGATCTCCTACGATCTGTGTCTGGAAAGATAACCCCATAAATGAATGATGGGAGATTATTTTTACCATTTTCAAGTTTCCAAATGAAGTCAAAGGCTCAAAGCCCTAATAATATATTGCACAAGATTGATAGATGGTGATTATTTTATTATTATTATTATTATTATTATTATTATTATTTGGTTCAAGGAACATGTTTCTTCAACAAAAAGAAAAAAGAAAATTATTTTTTCATTTTCAAAGAAAAATAAATAAATTTTTGGGAGGAGAGATTGCCTCATGAAAAGGAGGAAAAGAAAAAATTAAAAAGCTTTAATGAACCTGCAGCAATTATTATTTCCAAAAAAGACGGAATCATTTTACTTAAATATTGGCGTGCCCTCTGTAATTTTCTTCAATGGAGAATTCATTATTGCTTACTATTAGTGCCGTGACAAATTGTCGTTATTAACGATATTTCTAACTAAATGTAATGACGTGATTCATTTAAAGGAACTTAATGTCATTTAAGGACGATGATGATCATCATTCATAAAAATAGTAAATACCATCCACCGTGTGGGTAAACTAACAAAAAGTGTACCATATGCTTAAGACCAAAAATATGTAACACTTAACTTTTTGTATAAATTATATATATAGCACTAATCTGTAAATTCTTGCACCGATCAAACTCACTTGTTTATAATAATCCAATTAAGAAATGTCACAATCATATTGCCATTTATCAACAAAATTGGCTGGACTGTACATACTATTTCATTTTCTATTCACCGAATCACATAAATTATTGCTCGACATTTTTGCATCACTTCTTTTGTTCCCAACTTTTTTTTCCCTTTTCAAGAGTAATGTTTAAAAACCTCTGGAAAGTTTTTGTTATGAAACTTTTCATTTCATGTGTGGCCTATATAGATATATACCGTATAAATTTAAAATACAAGTGACAGATATCAATGTAGACTATATAGAGTTGGAGGTTTTGTTACAAAACTTTGTGGAGGCTTTTAAATGTTTTGTTCTTTTCAATCCAAATGTATCGAATTTCAAGAGGATATGGTTGTCGGGGACATTTATAATTGTTATTATTAAATGTATGTCATAACCTACCTAATGCAAGTCCTTATCATTTACTATTTCTGAAAAATATCCAAGCTTTCTTCACTTTAAGAAAGAAGAATTAATTTTGGCCCAAAAAAAGGGAAGGAAAGAAAGAAGAATTAATGATAGATGGTGAAAGCGTGGCAGTGGCTGTTGCCGATGAGATTTTCATTTTAACAAGAGGTAATTTAGCAGCATCAATGTGGATATTCTCGTATACTTATTTATATCCTATTTGCAACTAGCTCATTATTTCTGGTTGAAAATTCAAAGAAAGAGAAATTTCGCACTGTGAAATTCTAAAGAATTAATGATATACTTTCTGTTAAGAAACCAATATAATTATAAATTACAAGAAACTACTATTGATTTGTTATAATTGTGTTGATTCCTTAACAAGAACCAATATTGATTTTGTAGAACAACTCAAAATATTACTATGTACTACCTCCGTCCCACAAAGATAATCTAATATTTCTTTTTCAGCTGTCCCAAAAAGATAGTCCAGTTATCATATTAAACATGTATTTAATATTTCATTTCCGTATGTGCCTATAATTAATTATTATAATTCAATTACATATATATTGAAAGTTTTTCAAATAATTAATGAGATAAAAGAGTATACATGGAAAACTAAAGTAAAATTTAATGTTTCAACTATATTAACTATTATTTCTTAATCTATATAAAATTACCTACCAGACTATCTTTGTGAGAAAGAAGTAGTAACAGTTTTAACTATTATTATAAAATGTGATACTAATAAACGCTAAGAGTGGACAAGATTATTTTGTTTAGTATAATGTCACATGATGATTGATAAATAAACAATCCTCTTCGAAAAATAAGATTTCATCCAGGTGTCCGCTCGCAACATTTGGCCAATATTTCAACGAGGAGAGTAGAAAATTACACAATAATTTCAAAGAAAAATTTGGTGCATTGTCGCCTGCAAATGTAGCACGTGGCATTAGCTTTGAATGATTGAAATTTATTCATACAAGCAGATAATTCATCACGTTTCGCAATTCATAAATTTAAATTATAATTTAATGCTTGTCATTGATGATAATTCTTTTTTTTTTTAATTAGCACTAGGTTTTCTAACTTCACTTGATTAATCCTGAGCTTTAAAGACCCCACTCTTAGAATTCTGAAGGAAGTAAATCGTGAAATATGCTTCAACTAGATCTCAGGTCTCTAATTCCAGTTTGTACACTACTGCACACTTCATTTTAGTCGAGATGGTTATCTAGTGAAGAGGAATGGTATTACCCTTTGACTTACATAAAATAATTTTACGGATTTTTTTTTATTAGAGTCCCATGAAAACATTTTACTTTTTACATCCCCCAAAGAAAAAAATGGATCATAGACTACTCATTATTTTACCTAATTATAATTTTATTTATTATTGATTTGACATTTAATTTGATAACTACTCAATTACAATTACATATTTCAAACTTTTAACATTTCCAATACATATTCTACCTCTCTCCTCATTATTAAAATTTTACTTCTCTAACTTTGGATAATGAGAATCAAACAAGCTCATATGTGTATTGAAACTGTAAAAATGTTTAAAATATGTTGTTGTAATTGAGCAGTTGTCAAATCAAATATCAAATCAGTAATAAGTAAAATTATAATTGAAAAAAATAATGAGAATCAAACAACCTAATATCAAATCAGTAATAAGTAAAATTATAGTTGGAGAAAATAATGAGAATCAAACAGCCTCAACATTTTGTTCATGTACGTGTTATAATGACGTCAAAATTTTCAAATTAAATTATATATATTGATTTATCAACCAGAGGCTGACATAGCATTTATTAGTTAGGGAGCTTTCAATTTTTTTGTACGTTGAGCTTTGTTCAATAGCAGAAACCCAAAAAAAAAAAATGTAATTAGTGAAATACAAATACATGGAGAAAAATTCAGCATGAAGGGCAAAATTTAGAATTTCCTTAGTAGAGAGATCAATTGTTATATAATTGGTGGCGGCAGTTTGAGTTTTACTTGAAGTCTTGATTGAGCCAATCGATTGTAATTTGTTTATTTTTTATTTTTTTTAGAAGTAATTCGACCTGAAAATCTAAAACTCAAGTTATAGTTATTGATATATGCTAGAAAAACTATACAAAAAAGGACGGTGTGATGAGCCTTACCTCCAAGGAAAAAAAAATCTATATATATATATATATATATATTAATGATAATTTATCTGGTGTAATTGTAATTTCATCTGACACAATTAGAAAATATTTCCTACCTAAAACTTTATCTGGCACAATTGCTTATAACGACATACCACACTAATTGTTACTTTTAATTAAAAAATTATTACAATTGTAATAGTGAATGATTAAACTCTTGACCTACATGTTAAGAGTAACATGCCTTTAAAACATTATGCCAACACATTTGTTTGTTAATAATTTTTATTTATATATTATTCACACGTGTTGTCACTCAAAGAAAATATTAAATTGTTAATAATTGTTTGTATGCAGCGTATCTAAATTTATAAATATACGAAATTGAATTTATAGAAGAAATAAAGAATTATTTAATTAATGTTATAAGTTTATACGAAAAGTAGAATTGACAAGAGGCATTCCCTGATCTGGTTGGATTCCTGAATAAACACGAATGTGAATATTTTTCTTTCTCTTTTATTTGAATATTAATTAACTTCCCTAATATTAATTAGCCCAATTAAGAAGAAGAACATTATTTTGTATTACTATCTTCAAGTTTATCTTCTTGATATTCAAAAATTTCTACAGAAATCACATTTTGTTTTTTGCCTATAGTTACGAAATGAATAAATTGTAGTGTGTAAAGTATTTATCCCTTTAAAGAAAACAGTCATAATTATTAACATTTATATCGAGAAATATTAAGAAAAAATTACAATTATGATTTTTTTTGAACAAATTACATTAATAATTTTTAATTAATCTAAACTAACTATATATATGTTTAATTAATTAAATATTCAATTTAATTAAGACAATTTATAAAAAAATAAAAGTTCTTAAATGAAATTAATAATCGGATGAATGTGTTAGTTATTAAATTAAATAGTGAATCTTATTTCAAAAAATTGGATGGATCAAGTAAAAGAGAATAAAAATTGAAAAAATTAGGAATACCACACAAGTTACGCTATAGGAAATAAAATGTCAAACATGCCTTATTAAAAGATTTTTTAGCGGGAAAACCGAGGTACAAAGATACCGCGAACTAATTTATTTGTAGATATATTTATGCTAATTTTTAAAGATTATATTTTTTATTTATTAGACTAAAATAGTAACGTAATATTATATATGAATATTTGTATAAAATAAAATAAAGTATCACGTGATTAAAAATGTATGTGAGGAAACGTTATATTATTCGGTTAAAATGATATGTCGAGAAGGTACATTTTTATGAGTATGAAAATTTTTATGTAAGCGGGTATCGAGTGAATATGGGTATGTATATATCCATACGTATTACTAGACTGTTAGCTAATAATATTAAATAAGTTAGATGATATAAACGCAAAATATGGTAAAACATTAATCGAGTACACAAATGGATAACTATTAATATATTATTAATAAAACATTAGTTTAACGTGTCAAATACTAACTCAAAATTGTATATTTACTGCTTTTGTTATGCAAATCCACGGCACATATTTGTTCAATATTTTCTTTTTTATTATTATTGAATTTTTTAAGAATTAGTCTTCTCATGCAACGCATGAGTGAGATGCTAGACTCATAGTTACTATAAATGATTGTGATTTGATTATTTGATTGCTAATTATTACAACTTTATATAAGTTGGACATTTGAACTTGAATGACGTGTTTAGAGGGGACCCAAAATTATGGACTCAGTTATGCTATCAAATTTATGCTCAATACTCAAACATTTTACTACAACTATCCAGTGGTGAATTGTGATTCAAATATCAATTCGTAATTCTAGACCATACAACTGATATATTGTATTTTATTTATGATATGTTGTTTAAAAAACAAACTTACACATTAATTTTGATACAAATGTATACTATAACTCTAACAATTGTCATTATAAAATCATGTTACTTTTTTAAAGATTATATTTGTTATTTGTTAGACTATAATAACAATGTGATATTATGGGTACTTGTACAAAATAAAACGAGACATAACCCAGTTAAAAAGGCATATGGGGAAACGAGGTATTATCTAGTTAAAAGAGGTATGTCGAATGTACATTACATGTCCGATACATATTATTATACTGTTAAGTAATAATATTAAATAAGTTAAATGATTTAAAAGTAAAATATAGTAAAGAGATCGAATAGAGTACATAAAAAGGTAATTATTAATATGCTATTAATAAAATATTAATTTAACGAGTCAAGTATTAAATCAAAATTATATATTTATTGATTTTGTTATGCAAATCTGTTGACATGTATTTGTGCAATGCATATGTGAGACTTCTTTCGATTCCACCGTTAATAACTCCGCCATAATGTGTAGAGGTAGCTCGTCGTCAACTCCGTGTCATTCTTTTCTTTACATTTTATCTTATCTTTCTAAATTTCAAACAGTAATACATGTATATATATAACACACGTACTTGTTACTCATCTTTTGGAAGGACAAGTACTGCATTCTACTAGGTATTTATGTAAATGTTGTGAAATATGATTTAATTTGCATTGTGGTAATGTACAAATAGAAGGACGTCTGAAATGATCGACATCATGCAACAAGTGATACTCGGACCTACGTCGGGATTCATCTACACTAAATTAATTATATACGATTATTCTGTACAATGCTTTATCTAGTTCCATGTATCAAACAGCCTAGTTATCCTATTTACGTCTAACTAAAAGATTTAAAAACATTTAAAACACATCTCAGAAAGGGGTAAAAGAGAATAATTTAATTAACGGTCAATCAATAGATCAATTAATTAACACAGATAATTAAAAGTTCAAACTCATTAATATTTCCGCATTTTATATAGTTCGTCACCCACAATCATATTAACAATATTGACCCTTCATTTGTGTAGTTGATAACGCAAGGTATAGATTCTTATATTAAAATTATCGTATACTCTTTATTCATGATTAACAATATTTTTTCAATTAACTCACTCGTTAAGCTATTCATTCCTTTTCAAAAGAAAAAAAATGTTATTCATTCAACAGATTTGAAATTACTTTTTCATTGACATAAAACATATTTTGTTTTGATTGTGAAGATTGCTCAACTAAAAACTTATTGCTCAATTAACAATTTTTGCTAGTAAGTTTGATTGCTGGTAGGCTTAGTTGAAGTTATCCTTTATTTATTTGCTAGATTTTTCACCCGTGCGATGTATGGGTTTAGATCTAGTAAAAAAGTCATACATCAAAAGTAGTTTAGTAAAAATTTAGATACTTGATGTCATAAAAGTATATATAAAAACTATGACATTTATAAATGTGATTTGTATTGTAAAAGGAAGTCTTAGATCAAATAGTATCAGAGTCTTTCTTACAATAAAAAAATTTGTCACATGTATCTAATCCAAATAGAATTTTTGCCTAAATGATGTAATCTCCATGTCTTGAAATTATAAGCCTCTTGCCACTACACAATGTAGTTAAATGATAAAAATTCCGTAATAATATAACAGGAATACTGATCTTTAACTTCGACTTATGGCCGAAAGTTTTAGAGTATCGTATCGCATTTAAGAATTCAGATTTATAAATATTTTAAGTAGAAGTTGTTAAAATCTGATGAAATGATCGCATGAGTAAATTGATGTATATCTAATGCTAATTTAGAGAGAATACATCCGGTATGGCCAAGAAGAGAGCTGTTCTAGGATCACATTTCATTATCACTTTATAGAGTTTACTATTTCTAGATTAACTAACAAAATAAAATCATTAATTAATTTGAATTTTAACATGTGTAACATATAGTGAATTTTAAAAATAATGTAACTTCTAAAGTTTTAGTTAGATTAAAATACTTTTTAAATGTTCTCAAAAAATACTTTTTAAATAGAACATGTATTTTTTTTCAAAATACTTTTTTAATAAACTATGTAAGAGTTTTAAAAATAAAAAAATTTGGAAGGTAAAAAGAATACTATTAAGTATTAATTGTAAACAATTTTTTTTAGAGAACTATCCTAATTCGAAAATCTAGACCTAAAAATGTATTTAATTAAATATTAAATAATGTATTAGTATAAATTACAAAACATAGTCATTGCTAGCAATTTTAAAAATGAATGGTGAACACATGTATATTACATGAGGAACCCATTAGATATGTGAATGTGATTCATTTAATCAAATCTTGAAGTAGAATTTTTCTGCTAACATGCATAAAATAAGGGCGAAATTGATTTTCCATGCATTCGTTTGTTTCATTATTTTATTCGATTATTGTACATTAATTAGAACTTCTTGTTTTTAGTGATGCTTTTATTCCAAAAAAATTGTTAGTAAACTTTAAATTAAAAGCGAAATGCGTTTATAATTTTATAGTTATAGTTTTACACATCTAAAATAATTCGAGTTCCTTCTCATGGAACTTTTACAATGAAAGCATCATTGTGTACAATATGCAACAATTATTAAAGGACCATAAATTTAAGGATGTGGTTTGAATTGTGATGGAGTGGTTACATACTCATGTTTTTGGGCAGGATGACTCATATTCGAACTACATTTACCCCTTCCCTCTCCTTATTAAGATTTGAGGTTTCATCCTAAAACATTAATAACCTTGTTAAGGGGATTAGCCCAAGTACTTTATATGATAGCTGTTTATCTAATAATTTTTCAATGTGTTATTTTATTCCTTAATATGCGTCCATAAGATGATAGCTCACTGGAGGACAGTGCTCTTGAAGGAAGAAGATGTGGATATTTGGGAAAATCCCAACAGCGCAAAGACTCATTGGAACATTTGTAGCTCTAATATATATCATATTAAAACTTTGAGTTCCATTGCAAGATCTATATGATCTAATGACATCTTAGTTGTTGCTCAAATATTTGGTCAAGCGTTTGATTCTCCACCCCTGCACTCCCTTTGTAATATTTAAAAAGAAAAAAAAAATGATTTCGAGGTTAACCTTCTTAAGAAGTAACCCAAGTATTTAAAATATTTGTTATTTCCCTAGTATTTTTTTAATATGAGACTAATTTTTCACTCATGTATTGCACAGGAAAAAAACAATTTGAAAGTGATTAAAAACAAGTTAACGAAAGTACCATCATTAAGAGAAAAGATTAATCGAAAAATCCATAAATTAAGACAAAAGTCATAAATAATTGATATAAAGTACTGATAAATATATTAACATATAACGATTGTTGTAATCAATTGTTGAAACGATTAACTTCTCAAAAATAGAATCTCCAATAAAATTTGAAAAACGCAGTCTACTACGTAAAGTCACAGCACATTTTTAGATAGTGGTTTAAGTTTTCAACTTTTCGTATCTCTTTGCTGTAATGATTTTGTCTAAAGAAAATGCATATTTATCTTCTAACAACTCTATTATTGTCATGATTTATATTAGTTAAGATTCTCTCACTACAAGAAAACAGGGTATCACTGACGGGCTTTTCTATCGGTGAAGCTAAGAAATTCGTCAGAAATAGCCTTCACCGATAGAAAAAGGCCATCGAAAAACCGTCAGTGATACCCTGCTCGGTAATACTTTCCGACGGAAATCTTGCATCCGTCGAACCGTCTAATGTTTATGACGGATATCAGAAAAATAATAAATGAAAATTTTTTTTGTCCAACCCGACTCACGGCTGAACCCGTAGACTCACTTGCGCACCCGTGGGTTTAACCCGCAACCCGCGAATAAATCCTCTTCCATAATGCAAACTAGAGACTCAAACCTTAGACCTAGGGGTTGGGGAGTAAATTCCCAACCACTAGGCTATTGTATATTCTTGTTAATTTGTTCCCAACAAATATATATAAAGTATCTTCTAGTAATTTTGTTAATTTAAAAATGACGAATTTTCTTGTTTAAGCGCTGTACTCTTATATATTATTTATTATTTCATTAAACTTTATTATATTAAATATGTCATTTATACTCTAAATTTATTTAAGTATGTCGTTAATATAATATTTTGTCCCTAGTTTTCTACATTATATATTTATTGTTAATTAAAACTAAAAATAATAAAAGATGGTTTACTATAATTTATTGGATTCTATTAGCAAGAATGTGATTTATATGAAGTTTTTTAAACTAATAAAATTAACAAAAAAATTTATTTACAACTATTGTTTTAAACATTAACAAAAAAAATAACCGATGAAAAAATAAAGTGTTTTTTTTTGTTTTATATTTTTTTCATTGGGTAAAATCACATTAGCATTAAAATTTACTTCATATTATATTTCTTTTACAAATGAATTGCCAAACATTATTCAAGTGAATGGAACATAAGACAAGTGTATGGGTCATATATGCGAATGGAGCAGAAGGATATGATTATATATGTATGCACATGCTGCACATATGTCTAGCAATAGTTGGGGGACGACATCTAACTACTCAATATCATCTGAATTTCATAACTACAATGATTGTTATGCATACTGAGATTTCATATTTGATGCTTATTTCTGTTCCATGCCAACTGGTGTCCTTTGTAGAGATTATTCGTCTTTGTCGTTGATTTTCTTTTTTCTTTTTTTCTGACTTAGTTTGTACTTTTAATTACGGATACAAAAACATAAATCATTTTCTATTTCATATCTAAAGTTTTTTTTTTAATTACAAGAAAATTATAGGGGAGGGAATTGAACCAGAATTTAGGATGTGAAAAGTTAACACGGATGTCATTAGACCATGTAAGTCTTGACATATCTAAGGTTTGTTAATTTTTAATAACACTTTTAATTTTTTATAACGTTTTTAAATTTAGAAAAAAATTTTACTTGCTTTATATCAGTTAACTTATCTTCTAGTTTCCAAAAAAAAGTTAACATGTCTCCTATATATTTTTTACAGTCTAAAAATTAATGTATATTTATTATAGAACATTGTGCATCTTAAAACATATTAATAAAGTAAGTGGATGAATTATTATCGTAATTAAAAAATAAAATTTATCTCAAACTTATTGAAAAAAAGTTTTAATTAACAATATTTAGTATAACAAAGAAAGAAAAATTTTATAAAGGAGAACTAAAATATATTTTTAAGGATATTGCCGAAGGAAATGGATACTTTATGTCGGAGGAACTTTAAGTCTGTCGGAAATTTTTGACAGTATTCCTTTCGTTTTAAAAATTTCGTTGGAAATTTCCGACGGTTTTACATTTCTGTTAGAAATTCCCGACTGCCCCATTGTTGTCGAAACTTTCCGACGACATATTTTGTCTGTTGGAAAGTTCCAATGGCTTAGTGGATGCCGTCGGAAATTTCCAACGGAAATGTAGCGTCGTTGGATTGAATCTCCATTACTCCAACTTTTTCATCGGAAATTTCCGACGGATATGCATTTGCCGGAAAAATTCCGTCGGTGATGTCCTGTTTTCTACTATTGTCTTATCAATACCTGTAATATCAACAATCAAAATTGAAGCTAAGTAGGATTGAAAATTAGCAAAACTACTCAAAGAAAGAAGATGCCAAGCGTTTAAATAGATGCCCTTTTCGGCATACCTTATCCACAAAAAACAGGACTACCAAACATGTGCAAAACACAAATGTTAATCTAAAATAAAATAGAAAAAACACAAAAAAAATATATCGAAAGAATTCAAATGTTTATCTCGTTGAGTTACTTCAAAAGCATATATTGTGAACTGAAAACGGACACTGTATGTAAAAATTATGGCCGTATTTCCAAAAAACCCAAAAACCGAGGGGAAAAAATGAAAAAGAAGAAAATTTGATGGATTTAAAAAGTACAAAAGGATGGGAAAACTTTTTAGAAAACTATTCTTCTTGTGTATATATTATGTGTGTGTGTGTGTACATATATACGTGAGTAAGGCTAAAATATTTTGGAAAAATAAAAGAAAAGAAAAATAGAAAAAACCGAGAAAAATAGAAAAAAATAAGAAAATTTGACTGATTTAGAAAGTGTAAAGTGTAAAATGGCGGAAAAACTTTTTAAAAAACTATATATATATATATATATATATTATTCCTTAATATCCTTATCTCCCCTTTGTAATCAAAAAGGAAAAAAATGCATCTTTTTTTTAAAGTTTTAAATAATGTTTTCAACTTTCCCCAACAAAGTTTTTTGTTCGTGTCTTTATCTTTTAGCACATCTACTAACTTTTGATGGTTTCTTTCAGACAAAGGGGAAAAAATCGAACATTTGAATATTTTAAATATGTATTTAAAATGAAGTAAGAATACGTGAAATGATGTTCTTGAACCAAAAGGATGACATACTGTAAGGTTTTTGTATATTGTTCTTGCTTGTGTAGATGCTTGACATCAGTTAGAGCCTTCGATCGTAATATTGTTTGAGGCAAGCTTTATGTCCCTTCACTTGTAAAGATTTTTTTGCTTAATAAAATGTTAAGGGTCTTCCAAAACCTTCATTCAAATGATGTGGAGGTTTAAAAACCACTCTGAAACTTCTATGTATTTTAAGGGGGGAAAAAAGAAAAAAAAACCCAATAGTCTTCCGATCTCCCAATAATAAACATATGTGTTCTGATTGTTGGAACAAATTCTAAGGTAATGACGTCAGTTTGTACTATAGAACCCACGTGGCGTTATAAAAGCACAAGAAATCATTAGTGGTTTAACCATGCAAACATTGTAACCGAGTTGATAGAAAAACCGTCGTTGGTTCTTATAATCAGCGTCCGGAATTATAGTGAAGATAGCCAGATGGGTACCGCTATTAACAGTAAAATGTGCTAATTGTGTATCAACACATACTTGCCCCCGCCTTGATTGTTGGTGTTTATGTCCCGCTTATGTCCCGCCATACTGAGACAATGACTAAAATCTACCCATTTTTTTAATCCAATAAATAGAGTCATTATTGAATAGAGGGCCAAATAGGCAAACTTTATTAATCAGTCATTCTCCAGGAAAATACACTGGAAAATCTTATTGATACAGACTCACACCAGTAGTACGATGACACAAAGCTTACAGTAGAAATAGCCAAGAAATTAACCGATACAGAATTAATTGCTTAATCAACCTTGTTAACTTCATTAATGGAAGAATTAAGCCATGCATTTAGCCAGATTGATTAACTACCCCTCTTGAACGGGACGATCTTGATACCACCAATGGAGACATCGCCCCCGTTAGCTCTTGGCACGATAGTCACCACTATAGAATCATCATCAGACACATCAATGTCATTGTAAAGATCCTTCAGATTGAAAGTAATATTGTGTTTGGCATCCTTCTTCTTAGTTCTATGCGGAAGTTGCGCGAAGGCCCCTAAATATTCAGCCCTGTCCAGCTCATCGAATTTATCATCTTCATCATTGATGAAGAGATCGAATTTGATCAGTTTTGATGTATCTGTCTGGATATCCTCGAGGACAAGTTGTTCATCCACAATTCCCTTTTCAGACTTGGGAACGATAACTCTCACGGTTTTCCTCAGGGTTATAGGCAACAAACTTGCGGCAGTCTTGGCATCAGCAATGTTCTGTATTTTGGCCTTGACCGCCTTCCTTGGTGGCCTAGAATTGAGCCATGGAAGATCGATTGGGTAATAGTCATATCCCAAACGTCGTTGGTCAAGACAGTCAGCCACTTTCACGCGCACAAGTTGCTTATTTTCATCATAGAAAAGAAACTCGGCGTTCAAGAAATTTGGTGAAGTTATGTCTTTTGGGATATCAGTTTTTATGACGTTGTCGCGGAATATTGTCCACATTCGATCAACGTTGGAGTGGTGGCAATAAAAAACTGGGTCTCGACCCGCGGAGTAAAAGTTGCCCATGTCCTCGTTAAATAAATTGGGGGCTTGTCCATCCTTTGTTCCAACCCACCAGTGTACTCCGGTGTGAGAAATATTTTCCGATGTTCCAGCCCCTGGATTTGGGTCTGTTCCGGCGCAGTAAGGTTTTCCCATAAAGTCAATAGTCGAGCCAACTGTGCCGATCGTTTCTTTGTATATTGTTGTCCGATCTGTTGGCCACCAACTGGAGTGGATCTTTGCTCCCGGAGATGGTGAGATCAACGATAGCCGAGCCTCGACTAGCCGGATCCCTGACTGCATCGTAGAGAGGTGACCATGGTTTATCGAAAATGGGAGGCAATGTCATACCCTTGGGGTTGTCCCAGATCGGAGTATGGAAGGGCAAAAGTCGGGTCACCAATCAGGTTACCCAAGATTCTTTCATAGAAGTACAAGTACCACCTGTGGAAAGGAAAGAAGAGCCAAGAATTGTGAACTTGAAGATCCAGTGTCCCGAACCCTACTTGGTCATAAGCTCCATTGCAGTAAGCACAATGGATCATGGCTTGCTGCGTGAAGCCACGAGGATCATTGGGATCTGTCTTGTCAAGTTCCCTCATGCGCCTAATGGCTTCTTCATACTTTGCTATCTCATCTCTTCTGAGCAGGTGAGCTGGCTTTCTAATGCGTAGGGGAAGATTAAACGGTGGAGGCTTGTAATCAACGATCTTATCAGTAAGTGGAGGGCAACATTTAGCGTCAAGAGCTTTACCAGAACCAACGTCATGGACATCGCCGCACTTGGTCAAGTCGGGAGCTTGTACGGGGTCAGCATAGGCTGACTGGTTGCCTACAAGAGTGGCTGCACCATACAAGCCCCCAAGGCCAAGAAGCATATTTCTCCGGTCGACCTTCCCTTGGGAAGTTTCGCCATCTTCCTTGTTGCATGACACTCGGAAGTGGCGACTCGACTGTGGTTTTGTCGACAAATGAGATGGAAGCTTGGGGATAAGGGGCTGATGAGAAGAGGAGTGGGAGCGGGGGGCTTTGGAGGAGAGAAGAGTGCATGAAGCTTGAAGAGAAGCCATGTTTGTGCAATGCATAGAGATCCTAAATGGCCTCTTTAAATAGGCAAATTTCAATGCAACGTCAGATCAAATTATTGTCCATCCTCACTAAATTCTCCACCTACCAAGATATATCATTGGACTACTATTTAACAACGTGTTTTTTAGTTACAAATGCATATTCTCTTTTCAAATTTTGAAAGAGGAATTAGTAGCTAAATGACCTCTAGAGTTTGAGGTCAATACTCTATAGGTAAATTAATATCCGACAACTTACCTCCTATCGTTTACACATCAAAAATGTCGAACAAATTCCATCAGTTTTCCATTAAATGAATGAATAAAATATAAAATAGAATCGAAATAACAGTAAAAAGTTAGAAATTAAAAACTAAATTTTCATACATCAACATGATGATGACTGCATAGACATTTAAGTACTTAGATTTATATAAGATGTAACATTTAAGATGGCAGCATAGGCATTTAAGATAACATTTTCTTTGCTTTTCACCCTTTTTTTAAATAAAGTCTAAACATTTAAGTATATGTACAAATAGCATTTCTCAAGAGGAAGTATTTAGTTTCTCATTTATATAGGCCATTTGAAGAATTGAAATTACACATACCTATAGATTTAGAATAACTAATGTTCTTTAACTAGACTCAAACCAGCCTTAAGTGCCACTCTTTCTTTCTTAGAAACTTATCTTAAGTGCTAGTATTTCTCTATTAAACATTAAAAAGATAATTTTTACATATTTATAAATAAACATTTATTAATCTTTCTATGTACAGATTTCAATTAAATTAGAGATTAAAAAAAAAAAACTAAATTAGAGATTTGTCTCTACTCTTGTTAAGTAGCTTACTAATATAGAAGTTCTACACGTACTATTTTTTGCACAATTTTTTTACAGCTTGCACATATGACGAAAATTTATAAATTCCTGAAAAAGGGGAAAAAATGTTAAAACGTAAGATTTCACAAAATAGTATTGATTATTTACAAATTGTAATCAAATTCTGCAAATACTAATATAAGAAGATCCATTTTTCTACCGAGTGGGAAAGCTGCTTGACGGCCACAGTGCGGCCACTGGCACCCATGATTTTATTTTTTCAAAAATATTTTAGTTCTTCTAATCCTTTTCTTTTTTCATTTTCTTTGAAAGGTTCCATAATGATAATTTGAGGCGCGATGGTTTGGGTTTAAATTGTTAAATGGATAAATTAAAATTTTGCTTTGGGCTAAATTCAAATTATAAATCACGTTGGAGAAATGACGTTAAAAATAATGAAAAAAGAAACTATAAGAATTTTAAAATTGAGAATGTGAAGCAAAAAAAATGAGAATATGAGACTTTGTTGATTAAGATTATTGCATGAAGTTATTTTACATGTACATATGTTTAATGATTGATCATGGCTTCATCAAATAGAATTCAAAGTAGACAATGAAAATAAAGTGTAAAAGAGTAATTTTCTTATTTATTTAATTAATTTTTTTGTTGTGTAAAAGTTAAAATTAAAAAAAGAGAAAATAAGTTGTGTCCCATTAGTAAACGATTTCCAGAGTCTTCACAAAATTTAGTTCCTTACTCTACCACTGTTCCTATACCGATAAACTTAAGTTTCAAAAATAGTGGAACCTTTTGGTTCTGCCTAATCTACCAAAAGACTTTTTCTTTTTTTTCTTTTTTTTTTTGGTTTGGAGGGGGGGGGGATAAAATCCAAAGACCTTTGTTTATGTTTGACCTTGAATGTTTAATCTATCAATTTTTTGACACCAAAAAAAAAAAAAAAAATGAAAGCAAAAACAAAATCTACCCTGTCGAAATTTTTGAAATTAACGAACTCATTATTAAAACTTGGAGTTCCTCCTTAAAAAATCAATCTTGTTATTAATAGGAGTAACCCAATTGTTTATATGTTGATTATTTATTGGGTAAATGTCACAAAAGGTTCCTAACCTTTGCAAAATGTAACAATTTGATCCTTGACATTTTTTCAACATCTAGAGTCACAAATCTTTCAAAAATTCTCACAAAAGTCCTTATAGACGGAATATATACATTTTGGTCACATTAAATAAAAACAAAACAAAAAAAACAAGGAGCCATCAAGTTGTGCGTGAGATGAACGCCGATTTCTTGAGAATTTACCAAAACAACCAATAGCCATGCCTCAATTACCACCGTCAATGAAGAGTTTTTAGAAATTTAGATTCATGTGAAGATGTGAATCTTTGATTGTCACTCTCTATTTCTTGATTTGGGTTGTCCGAATTATTATCAATGATCGGAATGTGGAAAGAAAAAATTATGATATATTTACTTTATTTTCTTTTACTAAAAAAAATTGTTGTTTATGTTTTATTTAATCTGAGGAGTAAATAGGTTATTTTCTTTCCCTTTAACATTTAAATTTGATGGATTCCATCCCTAAGGACATTTTATGAGAATTTTTAAAAGGCCAGGATCCAGAAGTTGGAAAAAAAAAGTTTAGAGATAAGATTGCTACATTTCAAAAAAGTTTAGAGAGCATTTTGAAAAATTTACCATATTAATTCTATATTTATTCAATGTGAAATTTATCCCTTGACATATCCCTACATGATGGTGGATTGTTGAGATCTTGAAATCCATATACTCATTTTAGGGTTTAGTCGGATCAAATTACTTGTGGGAACTTAAGAAGCTTTGATACTATATTAAAATTTGTGATTTTATTTTAAAAGGTCAATCTTATTAAGAGAAATATTAATAATAAACTTCTATATTAGTTCACCAATTCGTTCAAAGTTGTGTGTTAACAAGAAGAGTAGAACTATTAATTAAAGCATTTAAATAATTTGAGCTTTAGATGTTTTAAGGTTAAAACTGTAAACTGGTCAATTAATTGGTAAACTAGCGAGGAAGTGTAGCATTAATCATTAAGAAAAGTAATCCAAAGGATTATATATTGATTATCATTTATTCTATATTTATTCGATATTGGATTTATCGCTTTGACATTCATATAATGCCTTGACTAAACAAAATTAAACTTTTTTTTGTTACAAAGATTTAAAAAAAAAGATTCAATTATTTTAATTTACCTTATTACAATTAGAATGAGCTTATTATTATTATTATTATTATTATTATTATTATTATTATTATTATTATTATTATTATTATTATTATTATTATTATTATTATTATTTTGTTGTGTGTGAAGGAAAGAAAAGAATAACTTTATTTGGACAAAAGAGAGAACAAAGGGTTTGACAAAATAGATACGTGGCCCATGTGATTGTCATTGATTAAAATATAATGTGATGTGTTGAAAAATAAAATCCTTCCATGTGTCAATTTTGTTTCACTTTTTGTATCTCTCTTTGTTCAAATAGCACAATCAAAAGAAAAAGGAAGTTTTGATGCACCCGTTCACAACCCATTTCTATTAAAAAGTAGAAATGGTTTTATGAAAATGAAGGTAGAAATTAATTTGTACAGTACATGTGAGTCCTATAAAGTATGTGGAGGTGATTGCTTTGACCAGATTCTGCTTTTATATAAAAATAGTTCGTTGAAATTTTCCTCAAAATGAAAGAAAAAGAGAGAGAAAGAGCGGAGAATCGATCTTAATTCAAATACTCACAACTCTAGCCCGAGACCAAAACAATATTGATACTCGTAGTCGTTGGCTAGCTCTTGATTGATTACTACTATTCTTCATTTTAAGAGCTGGACAACTATTAAATAGACTAAATTGACCATGAGTGTGTAATATTTTCTTTATTTACTCTTATTTTGTCAACTTTCCTTCACTATTTATACCATAATAATAATAGTGACGCGTAGTTTGCATTTATAAATTTCCACTTTAACTTGAGGTTTAAAAGAATTCTAAAAGAATTGCAAGGCCAGGCGAACAATTGTTTGACTTGGAATTGCAGTGATGAAGGTTGTTGACTCGTAGGTATGATGAAATTCTAACTCAGCTAACCGTTGATTCTTCATAAATGCGAAACACGAAATAATGTACTCCCTCTGTTCCACAATGATAAGACAGTAGGTATTTTCACACGGATTAAAAATGTTTAGATAATATGGTTCAAACATTTAATTTTACGTGTATTATCACATTTTAACTCTTGAGCATAATTAATAACTTGGAATTAAGAGAAGAACATGAAAAGGAAAAATTAAATATAAATCTAATATAGCAACTGGACTATTTTTTTTAAAATGAAAATGGAATACTAGGTTATCTTTTTAAGAAGAAGGAAGTAGAAGAAATACATGCCTTGAATTGCAAACGGGGGCGTAGCTAGGGATGTGTCACCCTTTGTTTGGGCACATCCCATTTTGACAAAAAAATAATCTTTCATCATATAAATAATTGTAAAAAAATTTTAATATAAAAATAAGTATTAATCTACATTTTCAGCACACTTTAATATTGATGGCTGGCTCCGTCCCTGATTGCAAAACCACCACACTAGTTTCCATCGACGTGAAGACCAATACGACCATAAGTTGGAGACGGGGAAGGAGTTGTCACGACAGATCGTAAAACCTTGAGTAGAGAGCTAAGATCGTTGTAGTAGTGCTACAACGTAAGGGAGAAAAGGAAAAATAATATGTGCAATTAATTTTTATTCCATTGATGCATTTTTCCTCATCCCTAGCCGGAGATCGGAAGAGCGTATAAAAACATATCGGAAATTCAGAGTCTAATCACCAATTACAGGGCACCACGTCACCTGTGCTAGGTGACATGGTCCCCTGCAATTGATAGTTGGGCTTCAAATTCAGAGTTCGATTTTTTTCTATAAAAAATCTATCCCTAGCCGCACATGCTCTTTCTCATTCACGTACATTATTATACTCTCCCCTTATAGACCATCTTTTCTAGATTTCAAATCATGAAAAGAATATTGTGAAGATAAAGTCATAAAGATAATCAAAATAATAGAGAAAACCATCTTTTCATTCACGTGAGCAAGAACTCCTTAACTTATATTTATTGTAAAACGAACGAATTTCAAATGAAAAAAATTGTTAAGAATGATCTGACGAAACCATGGGAAGAATAACTCATTGGAGTTCTTTTTATTATTTTTTAAATACAAAATAAAACTTCAAAATCATAAAAAACTCACCGTATACTATGTACAATTGCTCTATGCTAACAGAATATTACAAAACAAAAATCATTCCACTCGTGACTTTGCTATCAAGGTTGCATAAGAAGAACTTCCAAACGATGTATCCTTAACAAAAATCCACGGGAATGTAACCCAAAAGCCAATATCTACAAAAATAAATAAATAATAACAATAATAAAAGGAAGAAGAAGAAGAAAAAAAGATCTTGATTATTAATATGAAAATAATATTAAAGAAGCAACTAACAACTGAAAAAAATCCCCAAAACAATTTTCATTAATATTTGAACAAGCAAAAAATGAATAAATAAGTTGTTGTATAAGTGACAAAATAAAGAAAAAAATAAATTAACAGTTTTATTTTTACAACTGTAGTACTATATTATCATTTAATAATGTGTGGTTATATTTATACCATCATTTTTGCTGATACAACTTTAATTTTAGAGAGAAAATATAAAAGAAAAAAATGAAAGTACATATGATCCAACACTCTGACTCCGGATATTGAAATAGATAGGACTCCGAGTTTGGATTCAGACCTCTAATCGCTAGCTATCTGTTCCCCTAGAAAATGAACCAACACTCTCCCATAGGAACAAGTCTATTTGTACTCGTAGTTAATTAATAGTTTAATAATTTACTTAATTTCTTTTGTATAGATACTTGACAGAATATCATTATCCTACACATCACATCAAGTTCAAATCAAAGGCTATCACATGGCCAAATGCAAATATGTAAAAATTTAAGTAAACAATTTTTATACAAAGAGATTTATTGCTCCCGCCAAGACTCATGTAGTCTAATAGTATTCTAGTGGCTTCTCGTACCCTTAGTCAAGAGTTTGATTCCCCTCCTCTAAATTTTTTTATTTCAATATATATATATATATATATATATCGCTCCCAGAAATTCTTTTCTGCAATCCCCCCCCCCCCCCCCCTTAACATTCTCATTTTTAACATACCACGCTGCTCAATAAATCCAGTTAATACTTGATAAAATATACTGCTTTATATAAACAATTATTAAGTGATTTTAAAAGTAAAGACTTTGTATTTATGTTACTGTTCGTGCGAGAAACTATAATGAAGTCTCAATAATATATATATATATATATATTTTAGCTCAATCAAATAACCAATAAATTTTTCTTAAATATAGCATTTTCATTTTTGTTTCAACATATAAATAATTAAATAACATTACAGTTATTTTTCAACTTAAAAGTTATTTAATCATGTTAAATGTTGTGATTAAGTATGTAAATGTTTGTATTTTTAGGGTTTCTAATTGTGGTATGTATAAAAATAATTTGAGATTTTTCATTTGTGGTGAAGGAAAAAAAATATAGGTTTTATTTTTCACTTTTGTGGTGTAGATTAAAAGATAAGTACTTTTTGGAGACTATATAAGTTATTTACTCTGGTGTAATATATGTTATTATGTTGTATATTCACGGATAAATCTATTTGTATGGATAGCCAGTGGCGGAGTCAAAATTTTTATGTTGGAGGGGCGAAAAATAATACTAAAGTTGTGTAAATTTTTTTTAATATAAAAATCGTGTGTGAACTTAGCACTAAGTTTATTTTTCAATATTTTTATACGCCAATATTTACACCACAAAATGATCATAAGTATATTATTATATAGAAAAAATATGTAATCTAGATCGGCAGTGGAAATGATTTGACATTTGAATTTGTCTTCTTATATTCTTACATATTCAAACTCATCAATAAGAAAATACAGAAAATGTAATGTAAATATATAATAACATATACTATTCCATATATGTTTTCTCTTATATATTTTTATACAATCAGAGCAATATATATTAATATAAATACATGATACACTAAACACGTAATTATGATACAATTACACACACATATTTAAACCGTGCAAATGTGCATAAATATATCAACACGTAAAAATCAAATCTATAATAAATAGAAACTACTAGAAGAAAATACATTTTCTCAAGTCTAGCCAACACATAACTAAATTAACTAAAAGAAAAGAAAATAAAAGAAAAGTAATACACCACATATTAGTCCATTATGCCCAAAATTTTTATTGGAATGCGAGTGAAGCCATCAGGGAAAGGAAACAATCTTCTATCCAACCATCAAGATACTTCATCAAGAAGCCCTCACCGGATAGACTCTTCCAACCCTCAATCTATTGCTAACTTATGTAAAAGAAACTCATCTATTACTAACTTATCACATAAATAATATGAATGTGTTTCGCAACAATCTAAACTAATTCAAAATGAGGTTTGGTTTAAATTTTTATAACATGGCTACAATTTAAATAATTTAAAGTTGCTTTTTTTTTTAAACATTTAAAGTTGTTTTTTTAAAAATAGTGAATCTAGAGAATGATATCAGGTGACAAAAATTTAAACTAATTTAAAACAGTTTCTATGACTAATAACTTTAATTTCTCATTTTGGAAATTTTAAGTATTGTTTATTTATTTTAATAAAGTAATTGAAAATTATGTGTTTCAATATCATGTATTATTAAGGAAAAGTTATCCTAAAAACAAATAAGGATATTCCCTTTAAAAAAAAAATGAAAACAGATAAAGATACATATATATATAACTAATCACCCAAAAGAAAAAAATAAATAAGAAAGAAATAAAAAAAGACACATTGTATAAACAATTACTACAATTTACAACCATTTATGCAAAAAAAAATTTATTACTAAATAAAAGATAATGAAAATATTGTCAAAAAGGTAATTAAAAAAAATATTGTCAAAAAGAAGATAATAAAAAAATAGAAAGGAAAAGAAATGAGAGGAGAGAGAGAGTCGTGCGGCAGAAGCAAAATCATTAGAGAGAGAGAGAGAGAGCCAGCCTTCAATGGTGTGCTGTAAAGTTTTGCTTTCCCTTTGTCTTCTACACTCCACAACGTCGTTTCTTTCATTTGAAACTAAAATTAAAAAAAAAAAAATGTTACAGGGGCGAGCACCGGTCCCCCCACCCACACCCCCCGTTCGCTCAGCCCCGGGGGTTACAAATGGGTTTACATAAAAAAAGTGTGAGATTCTAATTTCAACCTTATATTGTGAAGTAAAAGAAAGAGAAAATAGTGAGGTAAAATGTAACCTAACTGTAAACTTATTTACCCATGTAGCATTTTCAGTAGAAAAATTCAATACTTGAAGAGTATTTAACTCAGTACTCTTGACCAATCAGGGATCTATATGTGAATTTAAAGGGCCCAATTTGTTATTTAATTTGAGCTCTGAATCTCACATGTCAATCCCTGATTAATCAGAAGTACCTAGTATTCAGTATTCTTGGAGTACTGAACTTTCTTCCTTATTTTCCTATATTCACATTATCATTTTTACTTATTGTTAATTGTGTCCTTACCTTTTCTCATCCATCATCAATCATTATCATTAATTAATGATGATGATATATATTAAATGATTTTATTTGTATAGTTTATAATCATAAGAAAATATGTCATTGTAAAAATAAAGGAAGAATTCCCTAAAAAAAAAAAAGAATAAGTAAAGGAAGAAAAGTCAGAGCATATTGGAAGAAAAGAAGAGCATGCGGCCATCTGATTTCACAAAAATGGTCCAGCAAGACTAAAGAAGTAGCGGGTCGTACCTTTATTTAAATTTTATAAAGTCTTTTTCATTTCCCTTTTTTTTTTGGCCCTTTCTTTCTTGGAGAAACTTTTATAAAGTTTTGCAAACTCATTCTCTTCATATAAAAACGTGTCTTCAACCAAAGTAAAAGGATCACACAACCAACATAAAATTCACCACATATTGAGAAAGATTGAAGAATTCGTATGGATTACTCGAAGGCGGAATATATTTAAGTGAAAAATATATTTGTAATAAACTTTTTGACATGCACATCACATTTTAACGAAGGTAAAAATCCAAATTTTAATCTTTCTAATATTTATGTCCCTAGAATTTTTTTCTTACATTTTTTCTCTAATGTTTTATTTAACTATTACCTTGTGTTTATAATGATGGGATAAATTCGCCAAGACCTATATGATTTAGTGGCATTTTAGTTTACTCCAAACTCTTGATGACGTTCGATTCCTCTCATTTATAATCTTTTTGTAATATCAAAGAAAGAAAAATGATGGATATATTCAAAAAAAATTGATTTTTGTACTTTTGAAATCTTATTGAAAATATGTAGTTTGATATTTACTATGAGGTTAAATATGAAAGTATGAGAAAAAATATATTGATGATGTGTATATAAAAGTTTAAAAACATAAAGGATATTAAATGCAAATACATTTTGGTGTGATAAAAAATGTGGCGTCAATATAAACATCATATATTTAATTTAAGGCTTAATTAGATTTTCACTCGTTGCATCTTTTATTTTATTTTATTTTTTTCAGATTCTGTCCTCTCTCTTCTCTGGTTTCACTTTGCTTCTTTGTACATCCTTCACTTTATTTTTCTTTAATTTACAGAGGCTTAAGGGGTTTCAAAATGTGAACAAAACAAAGTTTGAAGTTAATCTTAAAATGAGTTCCTTTTTACTTTAATATATCTTGAAGACTTGAACCGACTGACCTTGTACTAATATGTTTTCATATTGCTGATTTCTTTTCTTTTTTCCCCTTTTTCAGATCGTTTTATATATATTTAAATGATAATATTAGTTGTTAAACTTTTATTCTAAACTAACATCTAACTTAAAATCTAACTAACTATTTAACTTGCCTCGATTAATATTGGCGGAAATAAACAAGTCGATCAGGACGTCACAATTTCTATTTAGAAATAAAATTTGATCAAAGCAATTATATCTAAATATTTAACAGGACTCATTAGTCTACACAAATCTCAACTACTCGTCCGCACAAAATATTATTAGACTTTAAACAAAAATAGGTTGTGAACAACCACTATATATTTTTTCCTCTTTTTTTGTGTGTATGTATATGTGTATATATGTGTGTGTATATATATATGTGTGTTGAAGAGAAATTTCTTTGATTAATGCAAAGCCTAGTTCCTCCCCTCAAGCAAGATACTACTTACTAGGAAAAAAGGGATACAATCGACCCAAAAAACAGTACAACTTGAATCCATAGCGCATGCTGCAATATTTTGAGCTATAATATATTTCTAGAAATATATAATAGCAAGAACCACAGCCTTTCAGACTACAAGATTATGCAATTTTTGCTGATAAGAATAGCAAGAGGTCTGATACAACCCCACAATGGAAATTCAATAACAAAATTCAACGTGGAAAGGCAAAGTATGATGTGAAGTCTCATGGGTCGGCCAAGGGCTAAAAGCATAGAAAGGTAGAGAAGAGTTTAGAGCAAGAATGCACAACCGAATAAAGGTAGAGACCATTTCACCAATTACAAAGTCATGAACCTGTGCCATTAATTATTATTTGACTCTGGTTAAATTTGGGTCCCCTTCAACTTTTTGAGAATTTTTTAACATTGTTCTATTTCTTTAATCCATTTATATTATATATTTTTAATTAATTAAACTAATTATATTTTCTAATTTACTAAGGTTTTAATTTCTCATGTAAAAGGGACATCTTAATTTTCAAGAATATTGAAATTTGAGTTCAATAACTTTCATTGTTGTTAATTTTTTGTGGTGATTCAAAGAATTAACTTATCGAAGAAATCAACCTAGTCTTCATGGCGTTTAATTGCATGTGAAGTTTTTCTGCATGGAATAAAATGTGTCATATTGAAAAATCTATCAACAACTACAAAAAGAAAATCTACTCCTCTTGGGTTTGAGGCAAAACCAAATACAAAATCTATAGATAGATCCTCTCAATTGTTTTCAAGTACTGAAAAAGGCATATACAATCCCCTGTTTTGGGCCTTTCATTTAGATGTCTGACTCCCTGAGTACCTACTCTATCTTTACATGATACAATTAAGAATTAGCATGTAGATTCAGAGGCCCCGTTTGTTAACTAATTTGGGTCCTTGAATATACGTGTATTATTCATTGGTTATGAGTATTGAGTGTTCAGTACTCATACTTATGATGTACTAGAAAATTTTCACACACAATATGGTTTTGAACAAAACAGCTTAAAGATTATAAAATGTGTATCATAATATAGTTGCTAAATAAAATAAAATGTTTTATTTCCTTTGGTTAGGTAACGACATTCCATAACCATTTTAATATAACAAGTAGTAGTTCACAGTAACAAGACATTGCGGTTGACATGTGGCTAACAATACGTTATTTAATCTTATATATTAATCATTACATATAACTTGTTTTGATATTACACTACAAGAAAACTCGCTACTACCGATGGCAAAATTCCGACGGCCACCAAACTGTCAGTAATTACCAACGGTAGACCTCATTCCGTCGGAAATTTCAGACAGAAACGGAGACCGTCGGTGATTACCGACGGCTAGGATGCCCGTCTGTAACTACTGACGACAATATAAGACTGTCGGTGATCACTGACAGCCAAACCCAGCCGTTGGTAATTACTGATGGCGTGACAATTCCGTCGGTGATTACCGACGACAACCAATGGCCGTCGGTGATCACCAACAACTACTGATACCGTCGGTAATCACCGATGGATTTTGTTTTCTGTCGGTAATTACCAACGGAATCATTTGGCCTTCGGAAATTACAATGGCTTTTTGCTGCCGTAGGCAATTTCTGACGGTTTTCTATGTCGTCGGCAATCTATAGCTAGTTTTTAGTCCATCGGAAATCTTTAACAATTTTCTTGGTCAGAAAATGCAATAGTTTGTAACTAGATATACCATTTTAATAAGTAATATGATGAATATGTGTGTGTTAAAAATTTATGAAATTTAATTTTCTATGATTTGTTCTTTAAAATTACACTATGAGTTGTGATAGGTAGCCATCTGTAGTGTTTAAATCTCCTATATGTGCTGTTAATTATGTGATTTTGTGTTTAAAAGTTCGTATTTATGAGATAGTTTAGTGAATTGTAGGTTAAAGGCCGAGAGGAAGCAAAGATGTACAAATCTGGGCGAGTTAGACGCGTTTGCAGATCTTTAAGACTGAGGGCCAAGATGAAGAGAAATAAGACTTAAAGTGCCGAAACATAAAAAAAATAAAGATTGATGCGGCCGCACAGCATCAGCGTGTGGCCGCATACGAGGCGCATCCGGCGGGGATGAAACAAGCAGAAGACCGATGATGTATGGCCACATGACGAGGACAGAATTCATGGTAGATGACCCATGCGGCCACATGGTTCTCTTATGCGACTGCATGGGTGGATTTTCAGGAATTTTTGCGATTTTCCAATTTTAATTGGAATTCTTTCTAGGGCAAACTTAGTACACGATTTTTAGTCTTTTCTTAGGTTTTCTTGGACCTTATATACAGAGGGCAATGCTAAGACATTAGAGGACATTCTCACAATACAGAAAACACCATAGAAAAGGGGGAGAAAAATACAAGACCTTTGGAGGCTCGGGGATCAAGTTTGAGATTCATAAGGGAAAAGCTTGGTACAATAGTTCTTCATCTTATTCAAGAGCTAATTACCTGGGTTATGGGCTCAATTTTATTTGTGTTTTTCATTCATGATGTGTAATTGATTTTAAGTTAGAACAAACGATGTAACTTAGTTGGTACCATGGCAGTGTATTTCATGCTGAATTTATGCAATTAATTTCCATGTTAAATTCTTGTTGGTATATTGTTTGGTCTTCATCTTTTTGGCCAATGGATGGATGAATCTATGGACTTTTATTGAACTCGAGAGAGGAATATTTAAGTTAGCTCATGCAATAACAATCATTAATTTAGACAAGATAAAGAGATTTGCTTGTGGTTAGTGCGATCACGTAGGGTGAACTTCAGAGAGGCTTACATAAATCTCTTGTTGATTCATGCACTTAAGAGGGTTGTTAACGTGCTCACTTAGAGATCAGTGAGGGGACCTAATTTTGTAGGATTAACTAGCTTCGAGAGAAGTAGTTATTTAATTTAGTGAGATTCGATCGTTAACATAGATTAATTGCCGCAAGAATAGGTGGTCTAATTATGGTGAAATCATGAATCCTGACATATATCCATCATATATTTCCCTCCAGAGCATTGTATATATTTTAGTTGCTTAGTTTTATTTACTTATTTATTTTATTTTCTTATCTTAATCAAAATTATTGGATTGTTCAAATAAAGTAAGAACTGATAATTTCGGTACTCAATCCAATCCTCGAGGGAATGATAACTCGGACTCATCGTCCATTGTATTACTTGTTCGACCATACACTTACGGACTTCACAAACATATTTTATACGAACAAGTTTTTGGCGTTGTTGCCAGGGATTGAGATTGATATCAATACCAATTAGATAGAGCTTTACTTGGAATTTTATTTTTCTATTTGATTTGTTTATCTTGCTCTTTTCGGGATGGACGAAGAAAATAATGACTGGTGCTCAGATGCTAGTTTGTCTATGAAAACAATTAAAAAGTATGGAAAATAGAGGAATGACTTACTGGCACAATTGAAGAAACTTGGGAGTCAAGCAACTGACTTAGTGCGTGATTATTGTTGGGCAAATCATGCACTGGGTGATTGTCTCGTTGCATATCTAGCGCCCCTAGACCATCTAATGTGTAAATTTTGTGGTAAATATCATGAATTAATTTATTGCCCATATGTACATTTAGCTCCACAATGGTCTGAGCAGGTAGAATTTTTGGGGAATGATGAAGGACAACAAGGTGGTACCTCTCAAGTCATCAACCATCCTAATACTCTCCATGAAGAAGAAGTGGTAGAAACCTCCATCATAGTAGAAGAAAAACATGAGAAGGATGATGAAGTGATCTTAGAAGAGAAGCTCCAAAAATCACTTTTGATGATGGGGGCAATGTCAAGAATTCCTCTGATTTCAAGTGTTTGGAAGTTGATTTTGTAATTCCACCTGATGAGGAGGTTGAAGTTTTCATAGTGCAATTGAAGATCAACAGAGATGCCAGTCCATATTTACATGAAAGGAGCACAGTAAATTTTTGGAGAAAGCCTGAAGCCGGGAAGAAAGTCAATCTTGGCAAGTTAGGCAGAGCATCAAAAGCTCTGTTAAGAGTTCCTGAAAAATTATTTCTTATAGTCAAGCTCTAGACTATAAATGAAGTATTGAATGGGAGGCAACACATTGTTTTATTTTATTGCATTGCATTGTATGTAAATTCTAGGACTTGCATTAGAAATTAGGACACGTTTCCTTTATCTTGTTTATATTTAAATTTTAATTGTTGGGAATCATAGTTGTCCTATACTTTTTATTATTTTGACAGCATCGTCCCCAACTACTGGCATTCAGACTGGCCACACAGGTCCTACTCCATCAGCCCTGTCAGACCACGATCCAGACTCACCATCAGCCATACCTCCAGGGAGTTCTTGAATCTTTACTCCCTATTTTTGCTATTTTGGCTTCACATTGCAGACAATGTAAAAATTAAGTGTGGGGGGTTGATTACTTGTGTTTATTCTATTTGGCTGATGTATATTTTTGCTATCTTTTGGTCTGTATTTTAAACTTGCAATGTTGTCAAAGTAAAATTATTTAGTTGTGTTTTGCGTTAAAAAAACAAAAAAGTGTTGTGTATAGTATTTTGTGAACATGTGAGAGAGCAACTCATGATTTTAAAGTATTGGAGTTTACTGGAGTACTGCTTTGCTGGAATTAGGATCTTAGGCAATTCGAGAAAAACAAAGAAAATAGTTAAATTGGAGAGATAGATCAGTGCAATTGGCCTAGAGAAACTTATAACATGATTGAAGTAGTGAATTTGCACCGTCTATTTGTTTACTTTGCCTGGAATTGGTTATGACTGGATTATGTTGACAAATTTAACCTGTGGGATTTTTGAGCCTTTAACTGACACATATTTATCAGTTTCACTTTCTTTGTTCTTGTGTGATATTCGTCAATGGGTTTGTGTCTCTAAAACGTGCTCTATTTCTCTTTGAGGCTGCATTGTTACATGCATTACACAAAAATGATTAAGGCACTCTTTCTTGATTAACCATTTTAGCCAAAAAGCCTACCTTATCAATTAATCTTTTACATAACCCCTTTGAGCTTAATTGCCTATTTTTTTCTTTACACCCTTGATACTAGTCTTGAGCTAAAAAATAGTATATATCCTTACCTTGCCAGTGGACTAATAGGTTGTTGATTGATTTTGTTGTTTGGGGTAGATAAGAAGTAAGTATGGGGGAGTACTAAGTTGTTTATAAGGTTTTGATGAAAGTTGATAATATCTACGTTGGGCTGGTTTGTTGTATGAAAAGATGAAAGAGTTGGGAAAAAAAAGAACGACATGTACAAAAGAAGTAGATGGGAAAACAAAAGTATGAAGGACAAAAGAACAACAAAGGAAGCAAAAGTAGAAGAAGAAAAAGAAAATCCGATCTGCGATAGTGAATTAGAAGAAGGAAAAAAAGGAAGAAAATGATGACAAGGGGAAATAGAGAAAGAAACGTGTGAAAAGAAGTTGAGATACTAGGTTGATTCTTTTTGAATAAGAGGGATGAATTATCTTTGGAGGTTGGGATACGTTGTTATTGTATGGGTGATACTAGAAATTTTAAAAGGATAACGGGAGTAGTGGTTTCATATATTCTTGAATGTTATAAATTTTGTGTTCCACTAGTTCCAATGGTTCATTAGCTTCACTTCTCAAATTTTCCCGCCTTAACCCTTAGCCCTATTACAACCCTTAAAAGCCCTTATGTTTTGTGTCATGCGTGTGCACCTAATTGGTGGAGAATGAAAAATTTAGCAAGCCTATGGTAGAATTTTCATGTGGATAGAATTTTGAGCGTAAACACTTAACCTTTAAACATTTGAGCAAAGACTGAACTTATCAGTGAGGTCGGCCTGTCCGGTTATGCCATTTCAGGTAAAAGCCTTGTTTGATGATTCTAACGAGTGTTTGAGGACACTAGTTCATGACATTTTATGAGTTTCGAAGGGGCTAATCTGCACTTGTGAAAAAAAAAAGAAAGAAGAAGAAAATTTCTCAAAATTCTTGCATTGCTTTGGAGACTTTTTATTAGGCAGCCTTGCTCTTGATTGATTAAGAAAGGGGATTTTGAGTTGTTGTCTCATATGAAAGTATTATGTTTTTGTTCTTTTGTTTTTGTTTTTGTTTTGTTCGTTGTTCGGGGGTAAACAATGGTCTAAGTGTGGGGGAATTTGATAGGTAGCTATCTGTAGTATTTAAATCCCCTATATGTGCTGTTAATTAGGTGATATAGTGTTTAAAAGTTAGTATTTATGTCTAGTTTAGTGAATTGCAGGTTAAAAACTGAGAGGAAGCAAAGATGTATGAATTTGGGAGAGTTTGGATCGAGTTTGCAAGAATTTTTAAGCTTGAAGGCCTAAGAAAAAATATTTGCATTTTTATACAAGCTAAATAGGCTCAACATCATGAAAAAAGAAAAATTACATTGCATGTGCATTAAAGAAAATAGGGATGAAAAATGAGAAAATCTCAGAAAAATAGAAAGATTTTATTCTTTGCATTTTTCATATTATTGTGTGATTTGTGTATCATTCATGTTCATATTAATCAAATCACTTTTATATATGTGCAGGATATCACTGAGATACCCAGAGGAGGATGCATCCTGAAGAGATTACTCAAAGCTTGTTCTCGTAATCCCATAAAGATAAACTACATAAAAAGGATGGAATACCTCCTGCCTGCTTTGCACTATAAGATGTTAATGATTGAGAGTCATAATTTTGATGTAGACCTATGGTTAGTATCTACACTCTTCGGCACTACATACGACTAATAATGTCTAAGGGGCAGAGTCAGTAAGGGCAAAAGCTACCAGTCAACCAAGTCTTTGAGTGCGTGCAGCTATCCTTACCCTCAGAAGACAATGCTCAAAATTATAGAAAAAGTCGAGCATGTCGAGGACTTAAAACTTGTATTCTTATTATGAGAGTTGTTCAGATGATGATCGGTCTTCTTGTACATCACTCATAAGTCTCAATAAGTCAGGTCCTCACAAAGTGCAAAGTGGAGTTATGATTGACCATAAAAAGATAAATTCAAAATAAATTCCATTCATAATTAAAATTCTTCCATTGAGAACAGTTTAGTTGACTGAATACTTCATGGTGTGAACTTCAAAAGGTATTTTGGGAAGTATTCAGTACTGTTAAATAAATTAATGTTGGTTCGTTACATTTGCATATGTTTACCTATATGAATTTAGCCCAAATGCATCTCGTACTTCAACATACATCTGGCTGAGCTTTCACTTGTGGCAATTACAGGTAAGCCACTCGTACAATTTTTAAAATCTCTAACAAGCAAATGTTGAAAATCAACGTCAGAGACTTTTTAGTTTCTCTCTTATTTTCATAACATTTCCTCTTTTTCTTAACCCTAACTAAAAACTTCCACTCTTAAAAACCAAACTGCTCTAACTTTCTCTCCAAATTTTTTCCTAGTTCTTGTGTTTTTGCTTTTGAAAAATTATCACAGTGAACATGGCCAGAAAATCAACTGTCAGAACTGGTGCTCGAGGTAGGGAGAGAAGATGACGTTTGGTCACGGAGGCCATACTATGAGGACGGCAAAATCAAATGAAGGTCCGTCACAATCCTTATAGTCGATGGAGAACTAGGCTCAAATTGATCCTCTGATGCAACCATAGGGAGAGGTTTCTCAAGTAGAAAACGTTGATCAGATGGATCCGACATCGGTGTCATAACTGGGAAAATCAGTGGAAGAAGTTGCTTACCAGATTGATCCATTCTGGGCGATGATATTGTTTGAAGGAGAAGTTTAAAACCCTGCTGCAGAGGAAAATCAGGATAATCAACCTCAACTGCCAGAAAATCCAAAAACTATCGGTTGATGAGTAGTAAAATTCACAAGCACCAGAAGTTGAACAGGCTGCCAATTTACCAGAAATTACAGTGCAGCATGGTCACCATGACGAAGTTCTTCAAGAAGCCCCAATTCTTAAAGAGATTTTGCAATCGATAGCTAGGAATCATGAAAACTAAGAAAACCAGTTCAAGTTCCAAACCAGTCAATTGAGGAAGAACAGAGAAAATCTCCAATGAAGGAGACGGCAGATCAAAATAAATCCTCTTCGCATTCTGTAGAGGAGGAATATGTAAGAAGGCCCTGACAATTCTGAGGAATTAGAGTCAAAAGCATCAGAGGAGGATACATCAGCTCTTGACAGAGAGTAGTAATAAAAAAATGGTGAGTGAAAATCTAAAAGTGAGTATGAAGCTGAGGAGGAAGAGGAAAATTCTGAGGAATTTTCTAGTGGTGATGAGGTGATTGAGATACTTTCAGAGAAAGAGAAAAAGAAATGGGAAGAAATCAAAAAGGGAAAACATAAAGTGGAGATAACCAGAAAAATTCCTACCAAATAGAGAGCAAAGGTAATTGTGACTGGGAGTCCAAAGAAGAGGACTCAATTAGAATCAGAATCAAAATTAGAGGAAGATTTACAAGGCTAGGATATATATATGGGGATGACTCATCACCAAAAGGTTATATCTGGGGATGAGTCATCACCAGAAGGTTTAGACAAGGTTAGAACACATTATGATGATCAAAAGGACTTCAAGCGCACTAAAATCAGGACAGCACGAGGTTCTTTCATTCCTTGTAACTTTTGTTTTCATGATTCTAGAACTGCTAAGCTTTTCAAGAAATATGTGATATTTAGAAAATTTCAATATGAACGAAGGATTATGTTCTCTGATTTTGAGGAGTTTTGCCTGGGGGAGTTGGTGAAGCTTTTCAAGATTGAAAAATTATTTGGCTATCATGCCAAGGCTAATGAAACTATTGTTAGAGAATTTTTGGCTAACATTCATAAAAATCTTGGTGATTCTAAATGCTCTTTTACATTAAAAATCTATGTGATGGAAAGAATGGTGAGGTTTACTCCAGATAGTCTATGAAATTGGATAGGAGCTAGGCAATTTAATATAACTGAGAACACTGAGCAGAGTATATCCAATAATGAGATAGCCCAAGAATTGATTGGTACAAATTGGCTAGCTAGGAGATCAGATTTTAGGTAGCACAGATGTCCTTGATATACAAATTGCTACACAAATTTGTAATGACTAATATGGACCTACTCACACACAAGACTAAAATGAATAGACTGAGGGCACTTATTCTTTATCAACTAGGGACTAAGAAACCATTGGATTGGGGACAGCACGTGTATGATGTGATTAGGAGCTGTATTTCTGGAAATGGTCCTCGGCATTCCAAGACCTATAAACTTCCTTTTCTATGGATTATTTATCAGTATTTGAAAGATCAGGGAGTTGAGGATATGCAAAGGGATATTTGGTCACAACCTATAGCTCTGCTTAGAAGGTGATCATTGTGCTAAATTGTTCAAACCTACAGTACAATCTATTGCTTCTATGGCATCAGCAGAACCAGACACAGAGGAAGTGAAGTAGCAGCATATATCTAGATTGGAAGCTGAACTTTCAGAATTCAGCAAGCAATTCACTACTTTCCAGCATTCACATTCTGAATTTTTAATTGCTTTTAATCCTTTGTGTAGTTTGATGGTTCATTGTTTGCTTTTAAATAGACAAACTTTTGCCTATAAAGATGAAGCCATTGCAACCTTTCGAAGGGCTTATCTGAAAGTAGTAGACCATCAAGCAGCAGCAAGTCAAAAGCAAGATGCAACAGATCCAGCAGTAGACCCCAAGCCAGATACATCCAATACAGCTACCCCAAAGAAGAAGAAGAAGAAGAAGAGACCAGCTAAAAAAGATGACAACCAGGAGAAGAAGCAGAAAAAGAAAGCTAAGAAATCCAAGAAAGTTGAATGAAGCTTGGCAGCAAAGGAAAAACTTTGAAGGAAGTGAAGAAATTCTCAAAAAGCATTTCATGTTTTTTGAAACAATTATTTAAATTTTTGTTGTTATGTTTTTAATTTCTATTTTTAAATTTCTGTCGGATTACAAGTTTTAAACTCCTTATGCTTGCTACAACACTATGGTGCAGGAAATACTGTTTTGAGCTTTCATATGGGTCTTCAACCTTTAGCTCTAATCTTACTGACATTTTCTGCAGGATATATTTGGCTTTTCTCCTTTATCAAAAAGGGGGAGAAGATTAGTAGCATGACAGGATATATCTAGTATAGAGGATTACATTTGTTGATATGTTTTTACCTAATTTTACTCTGATATATCTTTACATAATTTTGCTCTGATATATCTTAGGGGGAGTTTTCTTACTAAGGGAGTGTTTTTATTTGTTTACATATTCTGAAAAACGTTAGGAACATTTTTTACACTTTAAGCTACTGCTCGTTTTGAAAAATTAGAAAAGCCGAAGGGGTGGATTGTTAGTACAAAATCTTGTGTAATATTGGCATTCCTAATTTTTGCTAAGTGTCAAAATATTTGTTACACAGTTTGCATATGACATGGTCAACGTGTTATATTTTCTTTAGCATGCAAATTACTTGTCTTGACCGAAAAGATAATGTTGGGGCGTGTGTACATTGTCTTGAGGCTCAAGAAAGTTTTAATTCACGCAACTTCTAGTTTCCTAGTTTAAGTTATATTGTTATTACCTTATTTAACTAGGTTTAACTCCTTCCATGACTAGTTCAATTAAGATTAGGAAAGTTTTGTGTTTATGGTATTATGAAATTCTAACTTTCTTTATGTTTTATTTTTACATGGATTCGAACTCTTTAATTCTTGTCTTGCACAAGAATTCAAAGTCCATCTTACATTTTCTCTTGTAGGTTGACTAGATGGAACACACGAGTTGAGCAATAATTAGTCTTGCAATATTTCGAGAGCTTGACCGAGAGCAGAATACAAACACACTGCCTATCCTCGAGACTTGTTCTTGCAACCGATTTCACACTTCAGGTCGTATTTGTTTGGCAAACCCTTCAAAGTGTATTAATAGGAGATCAATATTTGTGCAAGGGACTATCCACACAAGGTTGAAGAGGTTTAGGAGGTCTTGTTTCCCAAGATGAGTTCAGGTGATCTCTAGAAAGCTTGGTGTATATTCCCATGTAAGCGCGAGAGCAAGATATACGAGCAACGGTGTTGTCACATATAGGGAGTTTCTTTTATAAGTTTTCCTTTTGAATGTTTATTGTATATTGAGATATCACTAATCATCTCGAGTTGTACTAAAATCTTATCTGTGTTAGTGAATTGATTTGTCTTGTGGCAAGTGTGCCCGCGGGTTTTCCCTTTTCAGGGTTTCTGCGTCAACATATCTGGTGTTATTTATTTTCCTCATACATACTTGAGCTAGACATATCTAGGTCGCGTTACACTTTACACCAGATTAATTGTTTAAGTAGCTAGGCAAGATACATCTTGATTAAAGTTTAGAAATCCACATATTCACACTATTAACGACGGTCTTAAAACCATTGTAAAACTGTCGTAAAAATTAAATATGGCGGTTCGTTACCGTGGGCAATGTTGGGCAATGTTTTTACCATAGCGGTTGTGCCCGCAGATGCCAAACCGCGGTTAATCCGCTGTAAATATAATATACTGTGGTTTTCTTAGTCTTTACGACTGATTCCTACTGTAGTAAAAAATGATTTTTCTTATAGTATGGGTTGAATATTATGATGTTTGTTCTAGGTGTGAAGCCAGGACATCAAATTCGTGGGCTAGGAGATCGATGCCTTCGCGATACGGGGAATACTTTCAAAGAGTGATACATAGAGAAGGAGTTAAAAGTTGAACACATTGCCCGAAAGGAAGCTGACACAACACGAGTAGAGACAAGGCAGAGATTGCAAAATAAATTGAAGGTTATGGGCAAAAAATTCAATTCAACATTAGAGTCTTGGCATCAATCATTGGAGCAACTATACAGTCATGTTCCTGGCATTATTTTACCACCATTTACACCTTTACAGTGGAAGATGATGAAAATGATGAAGACGAAGCCATTGAAGACAAGAATGACCAACTTGATGAGCATAACTTTAGTGGGAACAAGTAGATGTCTAAGAATAGCAACTTTCCATTGGAACTACTTAAGTTTTTTTTTCCAGGTCTTGCCATATATATATATATATATTTTCATTTGAACTTTACATGTAACAAATGGCTCATATTATTTTTTCTGAAAGGAGTTCAATATTTTACTTTGATTTCAAGTCTTGTCTAATTTGTTTCAATTTGTACATTGTAATATTATTTTGAATCGGGACACAAATGGTTCAATATGTATATAATGAATTATATTACTTTTATTAACGATTGTACAAGATATTGTTATGTTTATTTGCTAAGAAGCAAATATGAGGCGCTAGATGTTTTTATTAAGAATGAAGTTGAAAATCAACTTAATAAGCGAATAAAGATTATTCTTAGTGATAGAGGAGGATAATATGGAGCACCGTTTGAAGAATTGCGTTCAGAATCTGGTATTATTCATCAAACTACTGCACCTTATTCACCTCAAATCAAATGGTACTATATGTTTTTTTTTTCATTTGAACTTTACATGTAACAGATGGCTCAATATTATTGTTTCTAAAAAGAGTTCAATATTATACTATGCTTTCAAGCCTTGTTTAATTTGTTTCAATTTGTACATTGTAATATTATTTTGAATCTGGACACAAATTGTTCAATATGTATGGAATGAATTATATTAATTTTATGGACCAGTGTACAAGATATTCACTACAAGAAGAAGCACCAATTGGGGCGACTCCTATAGCAATGACGGTGAAGTCACCTCTAGAAGGCAAGTCTGTAGCAACGACATTGAATATTGCTTCTATATGTCAAACGTACTAGAGAGGCGACCTATTGTCGTCGCAATAAGTGAAAATGTCGTTGCTATAGGTCTGGTCTACAGCGGCTGAGCTTAAGCGTACGCATCCACTATCGTCCCAAAAGGTAAGGGTAAAATAGTCTTTTTGCAAGCTCTATATCCTTCCACTGTGTGTTCTAAACACTCTTTAGATAGAAGCAATATCCCTAGATTTTTTCCCTCACATCCGACGACCATAGTTCACCAGCAAGCAATCTTCTCTGGCGAAATCTCATATTCTCCGGCGGTTATTGGTTCTAGATTGGCAGCCGTTTCCTCTAAATTTCTCGAAGTTTTAGTTCTATAATTGCATTAATTTAGATGTTCCATTTCTATAACTGATTTTGAGTTCCTTTTCTCGTGTGGTAGTCCGTAGGATTTGATGAGTTACGGCTGTGGTCGGTTCTCGAACTGTATGTGATTTTTCTTTTTTTTCTGAATTTGATTTCAGGTTTTTCTCTAAATTGAAATTAATTTTTCTAATAATCAATTCTATGCTTCCTTTAGGTCGGTGCTTTGTTCTGTATTATGTTACTTAGGTTTTTTATTTGCCTTTGTTCCTTTGCTTGCTGTTGGTTTTTTTTTCTTTCCTTTTGGGGAATTCCTCATGCCTATACTAATTATTTTAATATGACAAATAAAATTTCGTTTTTCAGGGGAAAAAGAAAATTTAAATGTTATGGCAGTTTTAGGTAGAAATTTTTCTGTGGTGTAATTGGATTTTTTATTTGGATTGCAAATCTCTTTGGATTACTGGGCATATCCCTCTTTGCTTTTTGTCTTGGATACTAATTTACATTAAAGGCTTTTTGATTCCCCAGGTGAAATTTTGCTAGTGGGCAAATGTTCTTATTGGATTTGTTTGGTTCGCTCTTCCGATCTTGTGTAAATTAATGTACTAATTAGGATTTATTTTGTCCATGTAAGTATTCATTTTATAAAAATGCTTGTAACTTAATTTGGGCAAAGATGTAAAGGTCTATTAGACGATTGTATATACACACTCTAGTCTATTTATTTGGCACAAGAGATGATGGAGATAGGGAAGTAGAGTAGTAGGCACAAGTTAATCTATCACAAACATCACTTGAAGACCAAGAAGATCGGAAGAAATAAACTTAAAAGGCAGAATAGAATCTAGTGCAAGAATGGATAAAAAATGTTGTCTATGTTCATGGTAGCATTAAAGATGAGCCAATTTTACCTCGTCCAACGGAATTTTGGGTAAATGCATGAGAGTTTAACAAGTAATTAAGTGGCCACTAAATATGGTCTTCTTTTTTTCCCTTAAAGAAATATGTGTCTTTCTATATGAAGAAAATTTTCATTTTATATGGAAATTTCTTATACTAATAATTTACTGATGGATGTTCTAATGCCTGCAATGAGTAGAATGACCAAGAGCACAAAAAAGTAAGTATTATTTATTACCTTTCTCTATTCAGAATTCAGTTTTGTGCTTATAAACTTCCAAGAATACTCCTAATAACTTTTTACCAGGCTGTGTAAGGCTGTTGCCAAATCTTCGGATAACTCTCTTCCGTAGTTATGTATATTGAACAATTGGAGAGGGGGATTAAAAGGCTAGGAACTGACAATAGGCAATGTGTAATCTCAAAAAGTCAACTAGAATAGCTCACCAAAAAATCTGAAAAGTGAGATATTAACAAGTAAGCAAAAAACTCGAATTGAAGAATTCATTTAGTCTCTGTTCTCCCTTTGAAATTTTGCAACAGGTGAGCTTTGCTCTTAAGTTTTGATTTAATAGAAGGCAAGAAGAAAGTAAAAGATAACAATTACTAGTGGAAGATAATGAGGGATTAATTAACAGTAGGACTTGAAAGATTGTTAGGAACTTATACCTAAATGTTATGGAGGCCTTGGGGATGTGATATCATAAGGAAAAATTAGATGAAGTGGAGTTATATGTGCTTAGTCAAATCTGGACAGCATATACATATATAGAATTAAGCTTGAGCTTCTTGAGGATTTTGATGAAAATTGGGTTAAGAAGATATATCTATAATTGCAATTTATTAGTTAGCATTTTAGGAACTGTAGAAATGACATCTTATGGTAATTTATAAGACTAAGTGATATTAAAATTGATGATGAATTGGGACAAGGAGAAAGGGAAAGAATTAATGTTAACAGTATGGTAATTTACAGTTTCAGTTTCTTAACTCGACCAAATATTAAATTTTGGTGCTGCTTTAGAGTTTATTCGTCATTAATTACTTTATCCTGTTTCATTATTTCAGTGCTTAATTGTTTTTGCTATGAATAAAGGGCCGAAAGAGTTTGCAATGGTATGGGGTTGCCTTGGTCACTGGTGGGTGAGTAGTCTTTTGCCAGCTTAAAAGACGAAAGAAGTAAGTCTTTAATGTGTTCAACTTTTATCTTTGTAAGCAATTTTGTATAACAGTTTTTTAGTACAAATGCATTATTCTAGTTGGTTAATTTATTTTTGCTTGGAGCACATTATGGAAACAACAGGCTAGTTTAATCCATCAAGGCAGAGACACTCTGATATGCTAACAATTTTTTATTTTTTTTAAAACTATGATAAAATTCTGATAGCGTACCCATTTGTAACTGTTACATTAATACTTTGATACCTATGGCAGTTCAACTAATATGTTACCATATATAAGACTAGAAATTGGAAAGACAGAGGATGTGGAAATTGTGAATTAAGGTGCTATCTCTAAGGTTGGGAATAAGTTACATTAATTAATTGCTGATAAAAGTTTTCTAGGACCTACTGTAAGTAGGAGTCTATCTTCATATTTTTGCTTGTTGTGTTTGTAGTACCTAAGTCCCATTTTATAGAAGTGTAAATTCATTTAGAATTCATAGATTTTTGCTTCCTTTTTTTTCCCCTTAGTTTGAAGTACTTGGTAATAATTATGTTGATAATTATTTGAGTAACAATCTTGTGGCAATATTAGGCTTGCTTTGAAGAGGCCTAAGAATGAAAAGACGGTGAAGGAACCAAATAAGCCGAAGAGGCCTCCAAGTGGTTATCTTTTTTTTCTCGTATGCCTGTCTTATTCATCTGTATTTTTAGAGTCTGCCTCCCCTTCAATTTTATTATTCAGTGCCATATTCCGTATATAGTTAATTATTTTACTGATCTATATTCAATGATAACATGCTTTAGGAAAAAATACAAGGATAAACATCCTAACAACAAATTAGTTGTTGTTGTATGTGCCTTATTTCCTATTTAAGTTTTTGAAGCTCAAATGCTTTTCTGACTTTGTTTTGCAACATATAATTTTCTTTGATATTGTCTTTTTGAAAATTTCCGTTGGAAAAGCTGGTGGAGATAGGTAGAAGTCTAAGTGATGAGGTAGTTCACTAGAAAACTCAAGGTACACAATGTTGTGTTTCTTTTGTCAATTAAGCTCATGTTTATGTTTGTATGTCTTGGATGGTAGCAATTTCATGGCAGCTTTGAGATATATGTTAGCACATATAACTTACGTTAGCATATTTTGTGTCTTAGTCATGGCATGGTCGTGTAGATTCAATTTTTCTTTTTGTTGGAACCTAAACATCTTTATATATTGCCAATTTCTCATGTAATAAGTACATATAGTTTAAGCTACATCAAGTGAAATTCATGTTTTCTTTTCAAAATTGTTCTATAACTAAGAAGTAATGTACTATGGTGAATATTATCATGCATATTGGTTGCAATTGTGCAAATAAAGAATTGTTGCCTATATTTCTACAATGTAGTTGCTAGCAAATCTAACATCTTTAGCTTTTATTTTTTATATGTGAAAAAAACATAAATGGATGAGCAATTGCTACTACTTTGAATTGGTTGCACTTATGTCTAATGTGTTTAATATTGGCTAGACTCTTGCTTCTCAAGTTAAGAATTGCCACATTATGGATGTAAAGTTAGATGAATATTGTGAGAATTACCAGTGTAAAAATGAATAAAAGAAGATTAATTGACAATCTTTTTCAGGATTAGTTGTGTTTGTATTCGCAACAAATGTGTGATTGCAAAGTGAATGACGACAAATTTTGGCTTGGAGTTTTACGTCTGATGCCCTTTTTTTCAAAAAAAAAAAAAATTGATCTATGGGGGCAACAAAGGCGTCCCTATGGACATTTTTTAAAAAATAAAACAATCTTTTGCCGCGACATGTCGTTCCTATAGTGACACTTATGGAGAAAACATGTCGTTGCCATAAGGTCAGGATCTATAGAAGCGACACAGTCGCTCCAATAGATCAAGAGCAGCGGGCCTATTGGGACGACCCTCTTAGAGGTGACAAGTCACTGAAACAAAGCAATTGCCGCGACTTTCTGCCCTTAAAGGGCCACAAAAGTCACTCCTATATGCTCTACTTCTTGTCGTGGTATTGTTACGTTTATTTGCTAAGAAGCAAAGATGAGGCGTTAGATGTTTTTAATAAGAATGAAGTTGAAAATCAACTTAACAAGTAAATAAAGATTATTCGTAGCGATAGAGGAGGAGAATATGGAGCATAGTTTAAAGAATTGTGTTCAGAATCTGGCATTATTCATCAAACTACTGCACCTTATTCACCTCAATCAAATGGTACTATTTGTTTTTTTTCATTTGAACGTTACATGTAACAGATGGCTCAATATTATTGTTTCTGAAAGGAGCTTAATATTATTGTTTCTGGAAGGAGTTCAATATTATACTTTGATTTCAAGCCTTGTTTAATTTGTTTCAATTTGTACATTGTAATATTATTTTGAATCGGGACACAAATGGTTAAATATGTATATAATGAACCATATTACTTTTATTAACGATTGTACAAGATATTGTTATGTTTATTTGCTAAGAAGCGAAGATGAGGTGTTGCATGTTTTCAATAAGAATGAAGTTGAAAATCAACTTAACAAGCGAATAAAGATTATTTATAGTGATAGAGGAAGCTCAATCAAATGGTATTGCTGATCACAAAAACCGAGCTCTTAAAGAAATGATGAATGCTATGTTGACCAGTTTGGGATTACCCCAAAACTTGTGGGGTGGGGGAACCTATCCTCTCGGCTAATGTCATTCTTAATAAGATACCCCGAAAGAAAATGAATGAAACTCTATATGAATTATGGAAAAAACATAAGCCTATCTATAAATACTTGAAAGTGGGTGTGTTTGGCCATGGAAGAAGTACCAAAGCCTAAACAGGTTAAAATAGGGCCTAAAACCATTGATTGCGTATTTATTGGATACATGCTTATTATAGTACTGCATATCGGTTTGTGGCATACAAGTCAGATATTTGTGATATACTTGAAAGCACTATCATTGAATGAAGGAATGCTGTATTTTTTAAACAAATCTTTCCTTCTAAGGACAAGAAAGAAATAACTTCTAATAAGCAAACTTATGATACTGCTAATGATAATCACAATCATTAAAATAATGAAGAACCCATATGCAGTAAAAGGGCTAGAAAAACTATGTTTTTTGTCAAGATTTTCTAATGTATATGGTAGAGAATTAAAGCATGTCTATTCCAGAGGCTCCGTTCTGGAAAAAAGCTATAAACAACGAGATAGAATCTATCATACAAAATCACACTTGGCAACTGGTTGATCTTCCACCTGGAGATAAACCTCTAGGATGTAAGTGGATTTTTAAGAAAAAATTAGAAGCTGATGAATCAATTGATAAATATGGCCAAAACGAGTAGCTAAAGGCTATAAACAAAAAGTGGGTCTTGATTTTTTTGATACTTACTCACCCGTTACCAGGCTTACTTCAATAAGCTCCTAATTACAGTTGCTACATTGCATAATCTTGAGATCCACTAAATGGATGTTAAAATGGCATTTTTAAACAGTGAGTTAGAAGAAGAAATATATATGGAACAGCCTGAAGGATTTGTTGTACCTGGACAAGAGAAAAAGGTGTGTAAATTCATTAAATCCTTGCATGGATTAAAACAAGTGCCAAAGCAATGGCACCAGAAATTCGACAAAATAATGTTGTCAAATGGTTTTAAAATTAATGAGCGCGATAAATGTGTTTATATTAAAAAAATACCTAATGTATATGTAATTGTATGTCTATATGTCGACGACATGCTAATTATAGGTAGTAATAATCATAATATCATCATGAATACTAAGAAAATTTTGATAAAACATTTTGATTAAAATCTCTAAGACATCGAAAGGACTAGTTTTCCCAGTCTCATAATGTTGAGAATATATTTAAGAAATTTAATATGTTTAACGAAAGTCCTATTAAAACACCAATTGACTTAAGTTTACACTTAGTCAAGAATAGAGAGGAACATGTATGTCAGTTAAAGTATTCACAAATTATAGACAATCTATTGTATATTGTAAACTACAAGTGCCCGGATATTGCATATGTTGTGAATAAACTGAGTAGATTAACTAGTAATCCAAGTTGGGTATCTATGATACGTATGAAGTTTGGATTACATTATATGAGACATCCAGTACTATTGGAAGGACATTGCAATGCCAATTGGATATTAGACACAAAGGATTCTAAGTCCACCAGTGGTTATTTGTTTCCAATTGGTGGTGCGGCTGTGTCTTAGAAGTCCTCAAAGCAAACTTGTATAGCTCGATTGACTATGGAGTCCGAATTCATAGCATTAGATATAGCTGTAGAAGAAGCGGAATGGCTTTATAATTTTGTAGAGGACATTCCATGTTGGCCTAAGCCGATACCTGCTATCAGTATACACTTTGATAGTCAGATAGCTATTAAAAGGGCTCAGAACAGTACGTGTAATGGTAAGTCTAGACATATATGTTGTAGACATAATACCATTAAACAATTGATGTCTAGTGGTATTGTATCAATTGATTATGTGAAATCTAGAAAAAATCTTGCAGATCCACTTATTAAAAGTTTGCCTAGAGATCAAGTATATTGTTTATCGAAGGGAATGAGATTAAAAGCCTACTATGCATGAAATCTTTGTAATGGTAACCCAACCTTGTTGAATGGAGATCCCAAGATCCTAGTTCAATGGGATAACTAAGTTATGAAGATTCAGTTAAGTAGCTAGGAGTAAAAACTCCAATCCATTCCTTTGATAAGTGCTCGCTGCAGAGTGCTCAAATTAAGCATAGCTTTTAATGATTCCTATAGCTTGGATATACCAAGTGGTGTAGGGCAGCATATGTGGATATACTAAGTGGGGCAGGGCAGCATACTCTTAATTGGAGATCACATATGCAAGTGTGAACAGGGGCCACTTCTATGGGAGTATTTTAGGCTTGGATTTTCTAAAAGTACTTATGGATCCCAAGAATTGTTCAAGGCCAAAATGAACACAACTATGATAACCAAAAGCATTAGGAAAGTTGTTGTGTGGGTACTATTGTCCTGGTTTACACCAACGACTGAACTGTTCTAGACATCATATTCACTGATTAGCCAAGTAAATCCGATAGTATTCTACTTAGGTAGGATCAAAGCCAGAAGCTACCTCTCTTAATGCAATAGCTTTCTGCCAGTACTCTCTTCTGCATTTGCATTTGCGTTGATTTTGATAATTTCCATTCATACGGGGGATTGTTCGAGATAGTAGTATAGTCATTATTTTGACCAAATATTCATGGTCTCAGTACTTGTTATATAGGAGAAATATTTAGATTGAGCACGTTCATAGTATATTTGGTCTCGTTGAACTATTTCTGGGTGAATAGGAAGTTATGGCCTGAAGGTAACATCTTGAAACTAAGTGATTTGGATATTAAAACGGGAATTTTGTATCCCACGTCGAAATTAATAGGCAAGACAACCTATTATTAGCTCATGATGAGAAGATTACTTAATTATTCCATTTCAGCTTATTATTACTTTTTTGTGTGTTGTGTGATTTAATTCTTGTTTGATTAATTTATTTCATCTAAATTGTAGAGGCGCTTAAAGGTGACAGTTTGGAAAATTATATTTGAATCCTATCCATTCGAATGGTGTCTGTTATAATTGGAATCAACTATATCCAAGAATTGTGTCTATTCAATTGGCAATTTTAGCACATTATTTATAGGCCCCCACACTTGTACATTTTTCATTCAATATCGCATTCAACTTTTCTTCTCCAAAATTCATGAAGAGAGTTCGTAACATTTCTCGGTTTGCCATGTCTTGTGGTTTGAAGTGCTTCTACCGGAAGACGTTCGCTATTGAATCTTGAGAGACAATTGCCGGTCATCCTTAAGCCCCTAGACGGGGCAAAAACTACTTAAAGACATAGAATCTAACTCTAGTCTTGGCCTTTTTTCATTCTAATTTCTGCATTATTTCTTCTACTCGGTTTAGGTAAGTTTGCGGTTTAGTTTCGAATCTAATTTGCACCATTCTTCATTTAATTTTTCCTAACAATTTTAAGGCATTTTTTGTGCTTTTTATAATTCAGTTGTTGTATTCTACATGTATTCTAATTCCAAACACATGTTGTATTCTACATGCATTTTCTATACCAGTAAGTTTCGAATTGGCTTCCAGCCATTTTTCTTTGATAAAGTTATAGCATACATAAAACTAAATACATTGTATATTTAAGTCAGTTAACGTGAGAGTATTTAATGTTCATATTGATAGGCTATTCACGTGTGCATTTCTATCTTATTATCTAATATTTATTTTGCATGTAATAATATTTGTTTTCACATGTTGCAGTATTTGGTTTATACATATAAATAATAGTTTATTGTAATTCTGCATTTAAGCATTTTGCTTTTATTGATTTTAAATCATGTTGCATTCTGTGTGCAATTTGTATTAGGATATTCCGGATTTATTTGTTTGATTGATTATTACATATCATTATTTGACTGTTGAACTTTTGTTTCTTATAACAGAAATGGATTCTACCAGAAACAACGTAATTCCTCCTACTAATGTTCACCAACTCATGTTTCCTATGGTGAGAAACCTGAGAAGTTCACGGGGATTGATTCAAAACATAGCATCAAAACATGCATTTTTGTTTGACAACCATGAATTTGACAAAGTTCTTGAAGGAAGATCCTCCAGTTATACCAGAGGGGCCAAACAATCATGATACATTTATTGGGATGCTTGGAAACATTCCGACTACCTATGTAAAAATTATCTTCTTAATGGTTCGGACAATACCTTATACAATGTATATGGTAACATGAACTCTGCCAGGAAGGTTTGGGAGTCATTGGAAAACAAGTATAAAATGGAAGATGCTGGGGTGAAGAAATTCTTTGTTGGCAAATTCTTAGACTTCAAAATGGTTGACTCCAAATCTGTGATCACTCAATTTCAAGAGTTGCAAATTCTTCTCAATGACATCCATGCTAAAGGGATGAGTCTAAGTGAGACATTTCAAGTTGCGACAATTGTTGACAAACTTCCTTTTTCATTGAAAGACTTCAAGAACTATCTCAAGCATAAGCTTAAGGAGATGAACCTAGAAGACTTGATTGTTCGGTTGAGGATCGAAGAAGACAACCATTAGGATGAAAAGAAAAATGAAGGACAAATTATGCAAGCGAAGGTCAATGTGGTGGAAACTAGTTCAAAGAATAATAAGAAGAGAAAGCTTTCTGAAGATACGCCTAAGAAAGACAACAAGAAGAGTGCTAAGAAGTTCAAAGGCAACTGCCACAATTGTGGAAAATATAGACATCGGGCTATTGAGTTAGCAAGCTAAAGAAGCAAAATGCTCAAAAAAAATGTACCTGAAGTTGATGCATTATCTGAAAGAGTACAAGAAATAAATTTGTCAAATGTTGTTTTTGAATGCAACAATGTTGGAAACCTAAGGGAGTGGTGGATAGACACTGACTCTACTCGCCACATTTGTGCTGGCAAGGCAATGTTCTCTACTTACAATCATGTTGAGGGAGAACAATTGTTCATGGGAAAGTCCTCAAGTTCAAAGGTTGAAAGACGAGGGAAAGTAACTTTGAAAATGACTTCCGGAAAAGAACTTTTTCTCAACAATGTACTACATGTGCCTCACATCAGCAAAAATCTTGTATCTAGGGCTCTAATTAAAAAAAAATGGCTTCAAGTTAATATTTGTAGCTGATAAGTTTGTACTCACTAAAAATGATATGTATGTAGGAAAGGGATACCTTTCTGATGGGATGTTCAAAATGAATGGCCTTACTATTGTACAAGGTATTGTTATGTTTATTTGCTAAGAAGAAAAGATGAGGCGTTAGATGTTTTTAATAAGAACGAAGTTGAAAATCAACTTAACAAGCTAATAAAGATCATTCACAGTGATAGAGGAAGAGAATATGGAGCACCGTTTGAAGAATTGTGTTCAGGATCGGCATTATTCATCAAACTATTGCACTGTATTCACCTCAATCAAATGGTATTGCTAAACGCAAATACCAAACTCTTAAAGAAATGATGAATTCTATGTTGATAAGTTTGGGATTACCCCAAAACTTGTAGGGGGAACCTATCCTCTCGGCTAATGTCGTTCTTAATAAGAAACCACAAAAGAAAATGAATGAAACATCATATGAATTATGGAAAAAACATAAGCCTACGTATAAATACTTGAAATTATGGGGGTGTTTGGCCAAGGAATAAGTACCAAAGCCTAAACAAGTTAAAATATGGCCTATGACCATTGATTGCATATTTATTGGATATGCTTATAATAACAGTGCATATCGGTTTTTGGCATACAAGTCAGATATTCCTAATATACATGAAGGCACTATCAACAAATCAAGGAACACTGCATTTTTTGAACAAATCTTTCCTTGTAAGGACAAGAAAGAAATAAGTTCAAATAAGCAAACTTATGATGCTGTCAATGATAATGACAACCATCAAAGTAATGAAGAACCTAGAGACAGCAAAACGGCTAGAAAGTCTGTCTTTTGGTCTAGATTTTCTAAAGTATATGGTAGAGAATGATCCGAAGACATTCACTAAGGCAATGTCTACTCCAGAGGCTTCTTTCTGTAAAGAAGCTATAAACAATGAGATGGAATCTATTATGTAAAATCACACTTGGCAGCTGGTTGATCTTCCACCTGGAAGTAAACCTCTAGGATGCAAGTGGATTTTTAAGAAAAAAATTAAAAGCTGATAGATCTATTGATAAATATAAGACCAGATTAGTAGCTAAAGGCTATAAACAAAAAGAGGGTCTAGATTTTTTTTATACTTACTCACCCGTTACTAGGACTACTTCAATAAGGGTCCTAATTACAATTGCTGCATTGCATAATCTTGAGATCTATCAAATGAATGTTAAAACGACATTTTTAAATGGTAAGTTAGAAGAAGAAATATATATGGAGTAATCTAAAGGATTCATTGTACCCGGACAAGAGAAAAAAGATGTATAAACATGTTAAATCCTTGTATAGATTAAAACAAGCGCCAAGCAATGTCACCAAAAATTTAACAAAACAATGTTTTCAAATGGTTTTAAAATTAACGAGTGTGATAAATGTGTTTATATTAAAAACGCACATAATGTGTATATAATTGTATGTCTATATATCGACGACATGCTAATTATGGGTAGTAATCATGATATCATCACGAATACTAAGAAAATGTTGATAAAACATTTTGATATGAAAGATATGGTGTTGCTGACATCATATTAGGGATTAAAATCTCTAAGACATCGGATGGGCTTGTTTTATCCCAGTCTCATTATGTTGAGACTATACTCACGAAATTTAATTTGTTTAATGAAAGCCCTGTTAAAATAACAATTGACTTAAGTTTACACTTAGTCAAGAATAGAAGGGAACTTGTATCTTAGTTAAAGTATTCACAAATTATAGGCAGTCTAATGTATATTACAAAATGCATGCGCCCAGATATTGCATATGTTATGAATAAACTGAGTAGGCTCACTAGTAATCCAAGTAATGACCACTGGAATGTGTTAAATAGAGTTCTTCGATATCTAAGATATGCAATGAAATTTGGATTACATTATACGATATATCCATCAATATTGGAAAGATGCTGCGATGCTAATTGGATATCAAACACAAAGGATTCTAAGTCCACCAGTTGTTACGTGTTTACAATTAGTGGTGCAGCCGTGTCTTGGAAGTCCTCAAAACAAACTTCTGTAGATTGATCGACTATGGAGTCTGAATTTATAGCATTAGATAAAGCTGGAGAAGATGCAGAATGGCTTTATAATTTTGTAGAGGACATTCCGTGTTAGCCTAAATCGATACCTACTATCAGTATACATTGTGAGAGTCGGTCAGCTATTAGAAGGGCTCAAAACAATATGTATATTAGTAAGTCTAAACATATAATATCATTAAACAATTGATCTCTAGGGTAATATATCAATTGATTATGTGAAATCTAAGGAAAATCTTGTGGATCCACTTACTAAAGGTTTGCCTAGAGATCAAGTATATTGTTTTATCAAAGGGAATGGGATTGAAAGCCTACTACGTATGAAATTTTTGTAACGGTAACCCAACCTTGTTGACTTGAGATCCCAAGATCTTGGTTCAATTGGACAACTAAGTTATGAAGATTCAATTAAGCACTTGGAGTAAAAACTCCAATCCATTCCTATTATCGTGAAGTGCTCATTGCAAAGTGTTCAGGTTAAGCATAGCTTTTAATGATTCCTATAGCTTGGATATACCAAGGGGGTAGGGCAACATACTCTTAATAGGAGATCACCTATGTAAGTGTGAAGTGTAGAGGCTTCTATAAGAATTTTGAGGCTTGAATTTTCTAAAAGCACTTATGAATCCCAAGAGTTGTTCAGGGCCAAAATTAAGACAACCATGAGAATGGAAATTGTTAGGAAAGTTATTGCGTGGGTACTATTTTCTTGGTTTACTCCAATAACTAAACTATTCAAGACATTATGTTCACTGATTAGCCAAGTAAATCTAATAGTATTATACTAAAGCAGGTTCAAAGCCAACAGATATCTCTTCTGATGCAATAGCTTTCCGTCCGTACCCATTTTTGCATTTGCATCTACATAGATTTTGATCATTTCTGTTCATGTAGGCAGTTGTTGGCAATAGTAGTAGAGTCATTTTTTGACCACATATTTCTGGTCTCGGCACATGTTATGTAAGACGAATATTTAGATCGGACGCATTCATAGTACATTTGATCTCCTTGAATTATTTCTGGGTGAATGATAAATTATGGCCTAAAGGTAACACCTTGAAACTAAGTGATTTGGATATTAAATCGGGAATCTCGTATCCCACGTCGAAATTAATAGGAAAGACGACCTATTATTAGCTCATGATGAGAAGATTTATTAATTATTCTATTTCAACTTATTATTACTTTGTTGTGTGTTATGTGAATTAATTCGTGTTTAATTAATTTATTTCACCCGAATTCTAGAGGCTTTTAAAGGTGACAGTTTGGAAAACTATATTTGAATCCTATCTATTCGAATGGTTTCTGTTACACTTGGAACCAACTATTTCCAAGAATTGTGTCTGCTGTCACACCTTTAAGAGCCTCTAGAATTCCGGTTTTAATATCTGAATCACTTATTTTCAAGTTGTCACCTCCAGGTCATAATTTCTCATTCACCCAGAAATAATTCAACAAGACCAAACGTACAATGAATGCGTTCGATCTAAATATTTCTCGTACATAAAAAGTACCGAGACCACGAATATTTGATCAAAACAATGACTATACTACTATTTCCAACAATATCTATCTACACACTTACATGCTTGTTATTGGCTTTTTGTGATTCACTCTTCATTGTTCACATGTAGTATACCCAATTTTTTTATTTTGCACACTTGGGTGATAGCAAAATACTCAATATGTGTAAAGTAATTGCTAATAATTGCTCTGGGACCTCGAAGTATCGGGTTCAATTCCCCCTACATGGGGGTTTTGTCTACATTTATTGTTGTTTGTAGTCCCCTGTACACAGATTTGTATTATTGCTTTATTTAGTGTATTATTTACTCCCCTGTACACGGATTTATATTATTGCTTTATATGGGGGTTCAATATGTTGATTTCTTTGATCTATGTTTCAGTAGGACATATATCTATGCACAGTTATGTTACTACAATGAAAAATGTAATGGTACTTCAAAAAATAATATTGTAATTAGATGTAACATGTTGAATGTTGCATAAAATTTAAATATGAACATGTTGCATGTTTGACTGTTTTTCTATAATTGCCAATTGTTTGTTGCCAAAAGTTAACACTTGTAATAAAGAAGTAATATGTATAACTGGTAAATATATAGTAATAAGAGTGGGCATTTGGACCGATTAAACCGATCAAACCAGTCCAACCGAACCGAACTAGACCGAAATAGGCGATTTTCACATTTAATCGGTTTGGTTGGGTCTGTTTTCAAGGTGAAATGAAGCGGTTCAGTTGGTTGACTGTTTGGGAGTTGTAAACCATCTAAACCAGACTGAACCGATACTTGGTGCGACTGAACCGGAACCAAGAAAGAAAACCTAACCATGTTTAATTCTACAATTTGTTTTTGCTTGAAAAATTTAGAAAAGAACGTTGGAGGGAGCACTCACATGGGAAATTGGATAAGCATTAATTACTCTTTGATTGCTGGGCTTTAACTCACAAATCACAAGACAAAAAGTAAGGTTTTTTTTCATTGACTCTTGGTCTTTTATAGACCATCACATTCATTGGAATTCGAATTTGGGAATTGGGAAACCAAATTAAATATGGAAAATACACACCATTTCATCTCTCTTGTTTTCCTCAGTTCCTTGGCTGATGGCTCTTCCACTATATTCACCAATATTCAGCAATCTTCCTCTATTAAAGCCAAAAGTCTTCTGATTTTCGTCACGAGTCACTAGAGTCATTCTCTTGAAGCTCGAGCTCGTTGTCTCATAGACTCCACTAGCGAGTTTGATTCATATCCGATCTGATCTGCGACTATTAGTTCCTTATTTCTTTTTCTTTTTTATTTTTCCCATTTTCAGTTCATTAGCCAAACTTATAAAGATAGGATTGTTGATGCTACAAGTTTTTATTTTATGTGTGTCAGTGTGTGGCATTAATAAAAATTGGGTTGGATATTCATCTAGTCTTCTTCTTAGTTCTGCCCTTTTTCCTCTTTGATTTTTTTTAAAAAAAAAGACACTCAAACGGAACGGTTAAACCTAACCGACTGAGCCAAAATCGGTTTGGTCAGTCTCGGTTTCAAGAAAATTGCCAGTCGGTTTTGGTTTCTAAAAAACTGAAACCGACCATATCGGTTCAATGTCGGTTTGGCCGGAAAACCGCACCGAGCCAACCGATGTCCACCCCTATATAGTAATACATGCCGCCATAGTTCGCATTAAATATTTTTTTATTATCGCAATGGGAATAGATCCACTATTATTTTTCTACATTCTATATGAGCATTAATGTGAAAGTCAAAGACGAAGTGGATGATTCCAAACTAAATGAAACTTTGGGTATAAAAATTAGCACAAGAAATCAAGAAATGAAGAATAGGTCGTTGCTTGATTTAAATGGTCCACTAACAGAGGAAGTTTACATTTTATCAGAATAAGAAATTCAACTAGTTTTTTTAAAAATGTTGAAGATTTATATACCAAATCTCAACTAGTTTGTTAGCTAAGTAACTTGTAGTAGAGTGATGTGTACTCCAAATAAATTTTTAGTTTTGCCTTAGTAGATTTGCTAAATAAGTTTGTTGTTCGATATAGTAGAATTTGAATTTAATTTAATCAAATATCAGTAAAATTTCCGTTGCCATTAATGTCTAAAATTTTTCACTATCATTCGTATGTTTCTTGCTACTAATTAATGCTAAGTTAAGAATGTTGTGTTTGTGTATTAATGAAGGTTTTGTATTAATGAAGGTTTCAACTTTTAATATGTGCAATGTTGAAATCAAATTTAATTTGTTCAATGAGAGTGAATACTAATTTCAAATTTGTTTTTTATTTAGAAGGATGGGAAAGAACAATAAAATACCCAACTTGGAAATATGGCACTAAAAACCTATACGGAGGAGAGAAGTGGGTATGTTTATACTGAGTTCACTTTTTTGCCAAATAACCATAAATGGTTGGGTAAAGTGGATGAAAGATCATTTAGCTTGTACTACAAGAATGTGGCACTATGTCTCAGAGTTCTTGAAAAAGTTAAGAAACAGATACAAGAATACATTAAAGCCGGAGATTTGAAAAGAAATCTTTCACAATAGCTATTTGACGATATGGTTGATGTTGGTGCTTATTTTGGAAAGGATGAGAGCATCATAGTGCAAAGCTCTTCTAGAGGCCTGCAAGGTCTGATGAACAGGTTTGTTACAAACCCTAGTAATGAAGGACAGGCAAAGTGACAGCAGCTAAAGCTAAAGAGTTGAGGAATAAAGTTTGTCCTCATGTGGGGAGGTTCTTCTTTGAAAATGCATTACCTTTTCATGTGGTTGAATCTCCCTCATTTATTAGCATATGTCGCTTGATCGGTTCTTACGGCAGGGGTTTTGTGGCCCCTTCATAGTATAAATTACGAACTTGGATTCTTGAAGAAGAGTTGTCAATGGCAAGAGCAGTACATTAGCATCTATAATGTCTAACGGACGATATGACATGAAGAATAAGAGTATGATTAATTTTCTTGTTAACAATATGTATGGTACGGTCGTTCTGAAAACAGTTGATGCTTCTGATGCTATCGAGGATGCAAATCTATTGTTTAAATTGTTGGATGTTGTTGTTGAATTTGAAGAGGAAATCGTTGTCTCGGTTGCGACAGACAATACAAGTGCTTATAAGGCAGTAGTACAAAGATTGATGGAAAAGAGGAAGCATGTGTATTGGATTCCATGTACTGCATATTGCACTGGCTTAATGCTTAAGAAATTAGGGGAGTTGCCTCAACACAAGAATGAATTGTTGAAGACAACGAAGGTCACTACTTAGATACACCATCACCAATGGGTACTAGCCCTGATGAGAAAGATTGCAAATAGAGATTTAGTTCGACCTGGTCCTACTAGATTTACTACAGCCTACTTGACTCTCCATAGATTTTATGAATTGAAGAAACCACTGCAGTCTATGCTTACTTCAGAAAATTGGGTTCTAGATGGACTAAAAGGGCGAATGGCAAAGAAATGAAGAAGACCATACTTCATGACTAATGTTGCATATGCTATAAAGACCACGTCAACATTAATTAGTGTCTTAAGGCTTGTTGATTCTGAAAAGATGCTTGAAATGTGATTCATTTATGAGGCTATGGATAGTGCGAAGGAGAAGATAGCAAAAACATTGGGAGACATACAGGGGGTGCGTACAAGGATATATACACCATCATTGATGATAAGTCGGAATTTCAACTACATAGGGACCTACATACAATAGCATATTACTTAAACCATGTTGTCAATATGCGAAAAAATTTTCTAAGACTCGTGATGTCATAGCAGGTTTGTATAATTGCATGACTAGACTTATCACTTGACGATGAAAGGAAGCAAGAGGATATCCCAATGGACAAGTTTATTACACAAAATAGGTTCTTTGGTCTAGATGCAACCAAAAATAGCTACAACACAATTTCTAGGTATGTATTTGTTAAATCTTAAAGACTTAATAATTAATTAAACGTTGCTTTTACTTTTTATTTATTTATTATTTATTCTTTTTCTAAGTTATGTGGTAGGCTCAATCTGGAGTTGGGACCGCAGAACTTACACACTTTGTTGTAGAAGTTTTGAGTCTCACTTGCTCTGCTTCTACTTGTGAGTGCAACTGGAGTACATTTAATCAAGCTCATAGCAAGAGAAGAAACTGTTTTAACAACGAAGACGTTGTAGAAATTGATTTATATTATTTATAAGATGCTTAAAGTCCGAAATTCACGATTGAAGTCTTTGAAAGATGGCGAAGATACTTCAGTTCACACAGATGTTTCCTTCGATGATAATAGATTGCTAATGTTGATGATCGGTTGAAAACTCCAGAAAATGTAAATGAGGATCTCAATCAACCTGATACTGAAGAGTTGGAGGTTCTTCCCAGGCTCAAAGTCCAGGGGGAAAAAAGGAAAAAAAAAAGAAAACGACAAGTGTCAAGAATAGGTGCAAACACTTTGTTCAATTAAAAAATAATTTCATTTATTATTTCTAAAATAATATTAATCGTATCTTGTTATTATGTCGACCTATTTTATTTTTTCTTTTAACTTCAAAGATAAGGGGATGGGAAAGCTACACTTGATCGATGAAATAGAAAACTAGATAGATATTTGACAGTGAACATGAAGAGGAGAATGCAAGGATTAATATCAATAATATTTGCATTGATGAGAGCAACGATGATGATGGTGATGATGATGAATGATGATCGGATAGCCTTATAAACATTGCTAGATTTCTGTCTCTAGCTTGTTTTCATTCTTTAATTGGATGTTCTTAAGTACATTTGACTTAGACATATTGTTTGCATTGCATGTTTACTATTTTCATTATAGTATAGATTATGATGGCAAGTATATTATCGATTTTCATTTGTTCTTTGCAACAGTTGAAGTAAATAGTTTGTTTTTATTCTTCTTTCTGCAGAATTTGCATTCTTTTTCATTTAGCATCGAGGCTTACGCCTCAAAGCGCCTTGATATGTACGCCTCACTTCCAAATGTAAACTCTTGCAGCCTATTTTTGCCCATTCAAACTATGCGTGTATGTACTGGGTTCCACTCTTTGACATCGAAATCCAAAACATATCTATAAAATTGTAGAAAGAGGTGTGAGGTTTCACAAAACGTACTTGAGTAACAATTCGGTTGTGCACAATAAATCCGGTAATGCTAATACGATTGCACGCCATGGGCTCACCAATAGCTAACAAAATCCAAGACCCCGAGAGATCACTCCATAATAATACCAATATAAATGGACATAATCAATAGAGATGAATACTCTTTCTTCCTCAATTGTTGACCCCTATTAGAGGACGCTCCTACGCAACGTAACTAGAATCATAGGAAGCTCATGATATAGGAGCAAGCAAAATAAATAAAGCAGGCATAAAAAATAGTGGTCCGACCACACAAAACAAATGTGTGCCACGATCAATACATCTGATAAGCTAAGATCCATGTCATCTGTTGACGTCCGGGTTGGCTTTCCCATAATACCCTTGATTAAGGATTCAATCACTCACCTACAATCACTTTATTATAATATTTAAAAAAATATTTTAAAAACATCAATACTTCAATAAATCTTTTCTATGTATGAATACTTTCAAGTATGCCATGAACGATGTTGTAATAGAATGTCCAAATTCATCTTTTTTCAAAGTGTATCGGAACACTACTCAATTTTTAATTTCCATAACTATTGATAACTTACCATTTGCTGTCTTTATCCTCCAAAAATCCCAATTAAGTGTTAGGTCCGCGTGATGAGAAGTTTTAGCTATCACGCAAAAGTGTTACCACTTATGGTAGAAAACCATTTTATTGTCACCTCTTCTTAAACGATAACCAAAACAATAATCAAAATTCTAAAATCTCAAATCACAATTTAAGGATCAATCACTTAATAATTCTTGCACCAAGAGTACCTCCATCATCCCTCCTCTTTAAGTATTCTTTCCATTAATCCAAAGTATCCGAGGCATAATTTCTTCAAATGGAAATCGAGTCTCCATATATTTATCAAATATTTTCTTACTATTATTCTAGTTGCCGGTGGGTGAACAAGGATCACTTCTTTTTTTCTTTGAGTATGAGTAGTAGAATCAAGATATGGGTTTGATGGGAACTAATTACGGAAAATAATTATAATAAAGATAAAGAAGAGATCAAAGCGCGTGGAATGGAAACTGATTTCAATCTTATAGTTTCAAAGGTTGTGTTTAAGATAAACCGTTGGAGATTAAATGTTTGACCTTTCTTCAATCTTCCATATCCAAGAATAGTAGGAGAATTTCATGAATTTTCTAGCAACCTCTCAATGTTTCTCTACTGGGGGGAGAGAGAGAGAGATTGCAACATATCTTTCCCCCTTTCTCGAACAAAACGACATATCTTTCCCCCTTTCTTGCAATTCCATAAATGATCTAAGGCAAGTGAGCCTCCATAAGTGTATCCATCATTTTGTTAGCCTAGTATTCATGCCAAATGTCATTCCCCTCCTTTCCTTGTTTTCACATCCATGGTTTTGCCCCAGTTGTTTTGCTAACAGGTTGTTTGGCTGATTTATTAAACATTACAATAAGTTAGACAGTATTTATCTAAAATCCAAATGTGCAATTTTCTATATGTACATAAGTTTTGTTTAGTTAACTCATTAATCCATTACTACTGCAATTAACATGCCCGCTTGCCACTCATCCACAATTGTATTGTTTGAATGGCTCCAAGTATCTCCATACTTATATAAACCCAGTGTCCACTTAATTGCCCTTAAAATAATAAGTATCCCTTCTTATAAAATATAAAGACTTTAATTAACTAAATATATGATTCCAGGTCCAACCTAAAATATTGGACCCCATAATATATTCTTAATAGTAACAGCCCCACGTGTTATTTATGTCATTATTAATATATTCTTAATATTGGAGGGCAGGGTTTCTCCAAAGGCACTAGTAGTGTATTTGACCAATTCTTCACCTAGAACTTCTCCATTCGGGTGCGACTACTAATCTCTTTTATTTCTCTTTACCATTTGTGTAATCTCTTTTATTTCTCTTTACCATTTGTGTTGGCTTGTGGTGGTAAGACTTTGTTTCTTTTGATTGAAAAGTGGTACTTTCCCTACCCGGCTACTAGCACTGTTCTAAAAGGCTCGACTAACTGATGCCCAAACGGCGCTTATACTCAAACTTAATTTCACACTTCACCATGACTTATGCTTTATCACACATTAGTACACTTCAACACATGTATACTCAATACTCGGCCTCAACACTCCTCACGCTTTTTTAGAACCTTACTAATCAAAAAGATTAGACTTTCCAGTGACAAATAGATATTCCATTTCCAGACTCCATTGCTACAGTGGTAGCTGACGCCAAAATATGAAGGGGAAGTAAATAAATGTATAAAAAATAATGAACAATCCTCGAAGATTGTTAATCACAGAAACCAAAATTCGTAGGAAATTAGTACTGCAAAACACCGAAATATTTTATCATTCGACACATTTCTAAAAATAAAGTAAATACCTTGAAATATTTTATCAATTTATTTTTTTTTTTTCCTTTTTTCATTTTAAGTGCGCATCAAATTCTCTATATCAATTCAATCCCCAAAACCTCCACCGATGCAAATAGAAAAATCAATTCAGTAAACTGGGGAAATCTGAAGCATATGACCGAGGGGTTCCAGATGCATCAAAATTGGGAATCTGAAGCATCTTACGATTCGGCCAATATCATCGATTTGCGAAGGTGTTAACTTTTATTGTTAGAGAGGACTCTTCAAAGAGCGCTACCTCTCCCCGCTGGGACCTTCGCTTTTAATTGATATAAGAAAGTGGAGAAAAGATGTTCGAAATTTTGGAGAACCTAATCGGAACAGAGAATCCCGATTCGGCGATCAAACTTCGAAAGATTGTATATCCGAAGGCAAACTTGACAGAATTGGCATCACTTATGCGCCTATCGTCCATAGGTCCTTCGATTATTAATCTTCACAGTAAAAAATCGAAACGAAGCATTTACAGTACGATAATGCTCAGTGAATACGAACCATAATAGAATGGAAATCATGTTGCGGGAGAAATCCTGCAATCGTAATGCATTCATCTTCATTGCAACTCTCTTTTCATGTTCGAGATTCATTTACATAAACGAGTTGAAGAAAAAATTTTACAACAGAGAAGAATTATGTGAGAACTCGGAGAATGACAGAAGTGGCAGGGGTGCACATTACGAATGTATATATCCACCAAAAATCTGATTTCTAGGGTTTTTGATATGGATCTGTAGCCTTCACCGCCCACTGAAGCCCAAGCCCAATACTGCATGAAGCTAAAAAGAGTTAAGGCGACTTGCATATCATCATTCTATGCTAGTCTTGCACCTTGCACGTGAGAACTAAAATCTAATAGAAAAGAAATTAAATTTAATAGAATAAACAAAATAATTACATATTTATTTCAAAGATTCCATACGATTTTAAAAAAATGTATTTTTGTTTCAATATACCAGGACTAAAAAAAATGTTTTAGTACAATTTAAAAAAAAAAGCTAACTTTTTTAAATTTAAAGGAAAAAAATACTTTTAAATTGTAGAAAGTCAAAATTAATTTTCTAAAATTAAGTTTTAAACATCCTCTAGAAATTAAATTAACATTATTAATCAATATCACGGCAAATTTATAATGTATTGCAGAAATTGCCAAAGTATTATACTTCCTTTTATTATTGTTTTTGTTAGTAACTTCAAGTATAATATAATTATCATTGAGTAATACTACACTTCCCCATTAGTTTACCAATTAATTCACCAGTCTATAATTTTAACCCTAAAATACATAAATCTCAAATTATTTAAATACCTTAATTGACAATTTTATTCTTTTTGTTAATATACAACTGGTGAACTAATTTGTTAACTAATATGGAAGTTTATAATTACTCATAATTATTATCTCACTAATAAACGATACACCTATGCAATACATGGAAGTGTTTCTATAAATTTTATTCGCGTTTATATAAGTATTAATAGGGAACATATTGTTTTGTTTTTTTCTTCCAAAAAATATAGATCTCAAGTCAATGATTAACCACAAAATAGAGATATTAGTTATGATTAATGATTTTATTTTTATTTATATTTATTTATTTTATTTTTATTTTTTTTTAAGACTTGAGGGTAAGAGAATCACAATAAATGAACTTAACCGGCAGCACCAAGAAACCTGGTCTTGAATAATTGAATTGTGCCGAAGAAATTGTCAAAAGAGATTTTGGGATGAAAACAGCAGTTTGAATCAGAGACAACCTTTTGGTAATGTTTGGTTTGATTATCTGGGCATGGGCATCTTTATTTCTTTGAAGGTGCTCTTCCGATCTTGGAGAGTTTTGGTATGTCCCTTTGATCTGGACGGCTTTGTTTTATTGTGTTGTGGCTTTTTCTGTTCTTGCTTTTGCTCTGTTTCGTAATGAGTATCATCAGTTGGAATGCATGGGGTTTTGGGGGTGAGGGTCTTGCGCGTTCAGAGAGCTCCAAAAAGTCATACAGAGTAAGCACCCCAACTTGGTTTTTGTGATTGAAACCAAGGTCAGTGGACGAAAGGCGGAGAGGATTTAGAATTCGTTTGGATTCAATGGTAGTTTTCAAGTTGATAGTCACGGACAGAGTGGGGGTTTATTCTTCATTTGGCCGAATTGATGGGATGTTCAGGTTAGGAGCTACTCTATGTGCCATATTGAAGCTACAGTGACCATGGTGGGTGGTGAGCGCTGGAGTTTTTTGGGTTTCTATGGGGATCCAGTGACAAATGAGCGAAGACACAGCTGGGAGTTATTAAGATGGATCAATAATGCATCGATGTTGCCCAAGCTGTTTCTTGGTGACTTTAATGAAATTTTGAGGATGGAGGAAAAGGTGTGGGGGGAGGAGGGGAAAGATAGAAGAAGGTCAGGGATGGAGGGTTTCCGTCAGGTGATAAATGATTATAGGTTGAGAGATGTTGGATTTTCAGGGAGAAGATTTTCTTGGCAATCGAGTTTGGCTGGGCAGAACCGAATTATAGAGAGACTTGATCAGGGGGTTGGCTTGTGAGGAGTGGATCAAGATGTTCGAGAAGTGCAAACTACATCACTTAGATTTTCACTACTCGGACCATAGGGTTCTCTGGCTGGAAACATATGCGGAGGAGATAACGCGGTGCTCTAGACAGAATTTCTTTAGATTTGAACCTTGGTGGCTGAGTTTAGAGGGCTGTTCCAGGGCTATTGTGGAAGGGTGGGGCGCGGGTGAGCGGGATATCTAACTGGAAAAATGCAGTAGTGTGTTCAAGTGTTGGTGAGGTGTAATAGAGATAATGGAGGCTCTATATTAAGGCAGATTAGCGGGATCAAAAGGAGGCTTAATGGGCTACTTGACAAAACTCAAAATGATGACGAGTGGAGGGATGTAACTAAACTGGAGGGTGAGTTGGAGCTGTTGGAGGGCTAGGAAGAAATGTTTTGGGCTCAATGAGCTCGCTCAGATTGGCTTAAGATGGGTGATAGGAATACTAGTTATTTCCACCATAAAGCAAGAGGAAGAAGGGAGCGGAATCAGATTAGAGGTCTAGAGGATCAGCAAGGCGTGTGGAGAGAAGGAGAGACGGACTTGGCTGGCATTGTTTCATCTTATTTTGAGGAGTTGTTCACAATGAAGGATGTAGAGTTGTGTAGGTTTTCAACTCTTGTGGCGGAGGAAGGAGGCGACTCTCCACGGAGTCAATTGCCTCTCTTGAAGGTCCTTTTACGATGGAGGAAGTGAGGCTTGCAATTTTTAGTATGGGGGCTTTCAAGGCACCTGGCCCTGATGGTTTCCATGCAGTTTTCTTCCAGCGTCATTGGGACATTGTAGGGGAGGAGGTTACATCTTTTTCTTTGCATTTCCTCAATGGGGATGATTCCTTTGAGCATATTAATAACACTTTTATTGTACTCTTTCCCCAGATTAAAAATGCCACTAGAGTTTCGGAGTATAGGCCTATTAGTTTGTGTAATGTTGTGTATAAGAGCATTTCTAAATGTATAGCTAATAGGCTTCAACATGTCCTTTATGATGTAATTTCACCATATCAAGATCGGAAGAGCACAGGAAGGTTGTTCACAGAAAATATCATGGCAGCTTTCGAGCTAATTCATTCTTTAAAGAAACAAACCGTAGGCATGGAGGGATACATGGCAATCAAGTTGGACATGAGCAAGGCCTATGCCAGGGTTGAGTGGAGTTTAATTATGCATATGATAGGACATATGGGTTTTCCAAAACATTAGAGGAGTTTAGTGTGGAGGTGTATTTCTTCAGCGACATTCTCTTTTATGATCAACGGGGACGCTTATGGCTCTGTGAATCCATCAAGGGAACTTCATCAAGGCTGTCCTCTTTCACCGTACCTTTTCCTCTTCTGTGTAGAAGGCCTATTGGCGTTACTTCAAGGGGCTGAGAAAAGTGGGGGTATCAAAGGGTTTGCATGTAGCCGTTATGGACCTCGGGTAAGCCACTTATTTTTTGCAGATGATACTCTACTGTTTTGTCGGGCAGCTCCTGTTGATAGCCATGTGATTAAGGAACTGCTAGAGGTTTATGAAGAGGCATCTGGCCAACAAATAAACATGGAGAAATCAGGCGATCTCTTCAGCCCAAACACGAGTGAGATGGTGCAGAACCGATTGGCTGAGTCCCTGGGGGTCAATCGAAGCCATGCACACCAGAAGTACCTGGCGCTCCCATCGGTGGTGGGGCGGAGCAAAAAGGACATTTTTAAAGGTATCTTTGACAAAGTTTGGAAGATCGTTAGTGTTATGGAGGAGGAGATTGTTTTCTATTGGTGGCAAAGAGGTGTTCATAAAAGCTGTTTTACAGTCTACTCCGAGCTATACTATGACTTTATTTATAATTCCTATAGCCATTTGTAGAGATTTGGAGCGAATATCCGCCTCCTTTTGGTGGGGCGGTGATGGTGTTAGAAGAAAGTTTCACTGGTTATCGTGGCAAAAGTTGTGTGAACCAAATTTGACGGAGGGGTGGGGTTTCAAGATTTAGAAGCTTTTAATAAAGCTCTCATTGCTAAACAAAGTTTGAGGGTTCTCATTTCCCTTGATTCACTAGTTGCCGAAATTATAAAGGGGAAATACTATAGAGAAGGGTCTTTTTGGGAGGTTGAAGCGAGAAGGGTTTTTTCCTACATGTGGAGGAGTATTTTATGGGGTAGGGATCTTCTCAATCTAGGTGTCAGGTGGAGGATTGGGAATGGATTGAAGGAGATGGCGTTTTCTTCCCCATGGCTGCCTAGACCATTCTCATGCAAGCTAGTTTCTTCAGGTTGGGAGAGAAATATGATCCGGGTGGCGGATCTCATGCTAGAGGATGGGGAGTGGAATGTAGTGCTCATTGAGCAACATTTCTTACTGGTGGACCGTGACATTATTTTCGCTATGCCTAGGAGGAACCCATAGGTAGATGACGTACTTTTGTGGTACTTCGAGAAACACGGTTCCTATACGGTTAAGTCAGGCTATAGGGTGCAGATGGGGTTATATGGGGTTAGCTCTGGCTCGAGTGGAGACATTATGGTGTCATGGTGGAAATGTTTGTGGAATCGACTCCTGCCGAGCAAAGTGAAATTCTTTGTGTGGAAGTTGTTTCTTGATATCCTCCCCACGAATTCTTCCTTATTTCACTAGCATGTAGTTCAATCACCATGTTGTGGATGGTGTGGCGAGGAGATGGAGGACGGTAGGCATGCTTTGGTTACATGCAATGCTATTAGCCAAACGTGGGAGATGTCACCATTTTTTCGTGCTATTACGGAGAGTAGGGGTATCCACATGGGGGAGATTATCCTTCATGTGTGGAACTGGGTTAGTGAGGAGGACTTTGATATTTTCTTGGTTGTCTTATGGCTGGCATGGAGAGCGAGGAATTTATAGGTCTTTGAGAGGAAGAAGGCAAACACTGATCAGATTTTTGAGTAGGCAAAAAAGTTCCTTGGCGAGTTTCAAAGTGTGAATGCCGTTGTCCAGGGGCAGAGGGAAAAGGCATCCTTCTCGGTCTCTTCACCAGTTTGGGTGCCTCCTCCGGAGGGCTGGGTTAAAATAAATGTAGATGCGGCAGTTGGAGAGAGTAGCCATATTGGTCTAGGAGTGGTGGCTCGGCGGTCAGATGGTGGAGTGGTGTTTGCTGCGGCAGGAATGAAGGGAGGGAGGATGATGGTTGATGGGGCAGAAGCTATGGCAGTGTTAAGAGGGGTGCAATTGGCTCTGGAACAAGGAATGATGAAAGTGATTATTGAATCTGAGTCTCTCAACGTTGTTTCGATGCTCCATAGACCGAATATTCAGGCCATTCAAAGCTCTTTGATTCTTAAGATTAGATCGGAAGAGCGTCGGCTAACCAATTTGAGGAGCTGAATTTCCATCACATTTCGCGTAATGCTAATGGTGTGGCTCATTTGATTGCCAAGTTTGCTTTCCAAAAGGCAGTCATACAACTATGGACACAAGATGTCCTGGCTTTCATTTTAAATGCTTTAGCTGATGTGTGTTGTTTTATGAAGTAGATGAACGAAAGCTGAATGCAAAAAAAAAAATAATAATAATAATAAAAAAGACTACAAAATAATAACATATAAGACCAATTATCTCAAAAATTAGGTGTGATTGATTTCTTTCATAAATTAGGTGGATTATCTAATGTTTTACCATTTATACAAATATCACTTGTTTGCCATTTTCATTTTTAAAATTCTCGTGTAATGTGCTAAGTCTTTGTTAAAAATTAGAATTTAAAATTAGAATAATATTCAATTACAACTACATTATTATATCTTATCTTTAATTCAGATCTCACTATTAAATTGAAATTGAATAAAAGAACTTCAAATCTCATAGTGGTTGAGCAATTTCTAAGTAGAAAACTCATCCGCAAAAAAAAAAAAAAAAAATGAAGTCTTCACTAAAATTAATTCGAGCGAATCTCATGAAGGAGTAATTATTGTGATTTCCCTTGAAGAGATTATGAAACAGTTAAATAAGCAATATGTTAGGTACACAAATCGAACCAAATAAAAAAAAAAAGTGAGAATTTGTATGTGGATAAATTGAATTGAATAGAATTAAAGGAGATGTGTGTGCACACATGCGCTCATGAATTACCTTTCCTAAAAATAGAATTATTTATAGATTAAACTCAAAGGAAAATATATATACATAAAATAAATATCAGTACTAAACTCTTAAAGCTGTTGAGTTAGAACGGGTCCCATTTTAAGGTTTTCCTGCCTAAACTGATGACCCCATTTCTATTTTTTCGTTTGGTTGTCAGCTTAATTAGATTTACGGTTATTTATCGTACATTGGGCCCAACGCGTTTTCAGTTTAGGGTTTGTTTCTCATTACAGTTGAAACGCTGAATGTGCAACCTTGGTTTAGAGCTTCAGAATAGACATCCATTCGAATTCTGGTGCTTCTGTATTATAAAAATCAAATGGATCAGCAGTTGAGGGTTCATTGTGTTCCAAAGTGGTTGGTGCATGAGATTCGATCGCAGCCTAGAATTTAATTTTTTGGATAGGGAGGTTGGTGCATCAAATAAAAGCTTTGTAGTATTCAACTTGCCTTTTATCTCTGTTCACCGCATTAACCGTAATTTGTTTTGTATAATAGAGAGGTCGTATTCAAGCTACAGTCCTCAGTGATTTGATCGAGAAGTTTGAGCATCAAATTGTCGAATACAATTTGTACTGTATCTAAATTGTTTGTGTTGCAAATAATAAGGGCACATTCAAACCAGCTGGTCACCCATATAGGCCGTTTTTCTATGAAAATACATATGTTGGCAGGAGTATTGACCCTACTTTTCCAACTAACATTATTGTTTTCAAATATTTCGCAGAAATGCTGGTTATAAGAAACGCTGAAAATACCCCACTATTTGGTGATTGAATTCTTTCCTTTTTTCCAATAGATTAAATGCTAGTTTCCAACATATTGAATGTTTGATAAATTCTTCAATTTACATTGATTTTTTTTTTTTGGCAGATGTTATAGGGCTTGTGTTGTGTGATGGTAATGATAGGCCACGAATTGGAACAACCAGAGCGGAACAAAAAAACTAGAGATACAGCTTGAAGACCTTCAGTATGCATCTAATATTTATATAATCAACCGTACGTTGTGTATATCTTATAATAATCTCTATTTTTTTATATGGGCAACCGTATACTTGTCACCTTATGAGAAAATTACGCTGCTGAAATCCAGCTTAGGATCGAGACTGCTGGCAGAAAACCTCTAATAGCCATAATATAGTTATACCGATCAAATTGCTACCTAGATTGTGCAAATAAAAATTGAATTTACAATAATCAGAGCCTATTTATTGTTTTGTATGGTCTACTGGTGTTAACTTCTTTCTTTTTACCCAATGTAAGGTCATGAGGGTCAAACACTTTTCATGCGCCAATATTTTTTGTGAACGGCGAGGCGAAGGAGTGTGATGACTACAAGGCTAAGCAACTTAGAGCTTGTTTGATGCTCACTATTTGTCCAATTTATAATTTTATCTATCACTGATTTGACATTTGATTTGACAACTGCTTAATTACAAGTACATATTTCAAACATTTTTACATTTCTAATACACATTCTATATCTCTCCTCATTATAATTTCCTCACATTTAGACAAATAATGAGCATCAAACAAGCTCTTATTCATCTAACTGTGCATTTTTTTTTAGATTATTGTACATGTGACAAATGATTTTAATAATTTTCATGCCTACGTTAATGCAACCTACCTGGGGATGATCAAGATACAGTATACCAAGTTAGCCAAGAATCCAATTTCTCCTATTTAAGTGCTCGAGAAGAACTGGAGAAAGGGATTTAAAACTTGGTCACTTTTGATCAATTAACAGAGATTAAACAAGTATATCGAGGGGGCTTTATCAGCTTACAACATACTTGGCGTTTATGTGTTTTGTACCTAATTTGTGCCTATTCATTTTTGCATAAACAAATTGTTTGGGCAGTTGCTTCGATTTCTTCGGTTAAACATGAATGTCGATGGTTTCTTACTAGTTGTAAGTGCTGTCACAAAAAATTTGCTAATTAGGGCCATAAAGTTGCATGTGATTGTGATTTGTGATAGCACTGAAACTGAGCAGCGTTTCTGGGTTACGATTAATGTATGTGATGGGACTACTAGTCTCATATTTCCTTTATGGGATCAAGCTTCTCGGGATTTGCTTGGCAAGAGCATTCAAGAAATTATCGAACACATTGCATTGACAAATACTTGTCTAGCGACATTCCAATTAATCTGTTCGCATAGCCTATGTTTTTTACAATTTATAATTTGCTTTGTTATCTGCAGTCGACACAACATAAGAAGTAGAAAGGGACCAACAAGACCTATTTACTCAAGGAGCTTACAAAATTGGTTGGGAGCGAGTTTCTATATTAAGTCCAGATTCAGGAAAATATTTTTGAAAAAGGCGACAACGTGTATGTTGTGTCATATGTTTTGAGCAATCCCAAGATGATCTAAAATACAGGAAGACTGACCATTTTGCCAATAAAGATGAGAAAGATGATGAAACAAGAACCGAGCTGCATACTATTGCAGCCGAAGACTAACAGTGAAAATGAAGTTACATCACCTACCAAGACACTTTTGAAGCATTCCTCCACCGATGACTCAGCTGACTTATGGTTCCTAGTTGGTCGAGCAGTCATCTAGCAAAGTGCGTAGGGTCATCAAGCAAGAGAATGACTAAACTCTATGAACGTATATGAAGGGCTCTATTATGGCTTATGGTTAGCTACCCTATGAATTAAAACTTATCTATCCTACTAATAAAAATCTAGAATGTTTCCTGGTGTTTTCTACTCAAGGGTTAAGTTTTCTTCCAATCGATTTTAATATTTTCATTTGTGTTTGCATAAGATATGTAAATTTAAGAATTAAATCGCAGTTATCTTTTGTTTATTTTGTTTTTTTATACATTATCTATACTTATATATCACTTACTATTAGTGCATTTTCATTGGTATTTTTTAAACTTTTGACATTACCGTCACTAGATTATCACCCGTGCATTGCATGAGAAGCTCATTTAACAATATGCAATGTTAAAATTATTTATAAAATTTTGATAAAATAATAAAACACAAATATATATATATATATATATCAGCGAAATAATTATTACTCTTAAATCATTAATGTCCATTTTCATCATATGGCGTTGCTGGCCCATTTGCAATGATTGTTGATTTGATTAACTTCTTTGTCGATAATATATTACGACTCTCAATTGCAAAAAAGCAACCGTGTAAAACATCAACATAAACATAAACACACACAAAATAAATTATCTATTCTTTTTATTAATATATTAAATAACCTATGATATTACCTTTTGTCGGTGTAAAGATTATATACACAATTTCAATTAGCAAATTTTACAAAACATAATTTAATATATTAACTATTATTTTGCTAACTTTCTCGCTACAAATATATGGATAATCATCAAGTGAGCTATCGAATAGCTAAAATCATAAGTGTTTATGACCCAGGATTAGACTTAGTATATCACTCGTACAATGCACGGAAATCGTTATGAATACAAAATATTTTTATATTCTTGCCACTATTTCTTTAAAAAGCCATAAATAGAAATAAAAAGTCTCTATCACATCGCTTGCCTGTAAAAATAATCTCATTTCATGATATTTTTATATCAGAGAGAGAGAGAGAGTCCTACGTAGCTGGGATTTTGGAAGGCAGCTAGATTGAAGACAGTGGAAGACTTATGCGTTTGGAACAATTCACCTAAAAAATTATTTTTAAAAAAAATAAAAGGAAATAACAAGATATAATATGTACCACACAGCTTACCGAACAATAGCAAAAAGGCATAAATATCCTCTCTTAAAGCAGTTTAGACAGGAAAACTACGGACTGTGGTCAATTTATACCCTCAATACCTTTCATTTAATTAATATATAGATTAGTTTACACATATCTATAATAATAATAATAATAATAATCTATTAATATCTAAATCAAGAGTTGCGGTGCCTATAGACAATACAATTTTCCCGTCCTTTTTACTCAATGTCTATAGCTACCGCACTCTTGTGGTAAATTGTAGTTTACACCTCAGTTTTCCTTATATGTTATTTATTTTCCTATTTTAGACGTCTACAATTTCAGTTTCTCATTTACTTATATTGTTTCTTTTCTTATTTATGTTTGATTTTTAGATATATTTCATTACAATACCCATAAATGAATAATTCATTGGTGCCCTTCCGATTTTTATTTTGACAACAATGAATTTATTTTGATTTTCCCTTTTTGGTATTTTTGAAATTATCTTTTTGCTATTTTTAAATTTATCTTTTAATTTAAAGATAAATATTTATTTTTTAAATTAACTCAATAGCCATCATTCAAAAGAGAACTCATCTAGCTTATTTAGATAGATTTATTTTTTTAATTTCATATGTTTTAATTTTTTGCTCCTGAGTATTCCAATATATGCAATGTAAAATGATCCTTAGCATTTTTCACAAAGAAGTTTCAATGATAATGGTTCTGTCAAGGATAGATGCAGCCACAGGTCAGCATGGGCCAGACCAATTTCTTCTTAAATTTATATAGAAAAAAATTTAAATATTTATATTTAGTCCTATTAAATTTGTATAGCCCGTGTAAATTAAATTTTTGAATATGCTACTGGGTATAATATTTTAAAATGATTAACAAAGAGTGCACAAATAATTATTGGGGAGGGGGTCGATAGGGGTTCAAAAATAAATGGGATATCGATCTTCAACGACAAATATAACTTCTTTTCAATCAGTGCCCAATCTATCAGAGTCAGAGAATAAATAAAACTACTACAAGTTGTAGCTTATTGATAATTTCTAATTTCATACTTTAAACAAGGGCTCCATGCATGAAATTTTTTTCAAGTTCCATCTTGAGTCCTAATTAACGCTATTACTAATGGCCAATTTTGCATTCACATTCAGTTACATTGATTAAGTTGCAAGAACAACAAATTCTAGGTGTATATACCTCCGTTGCTCTATGTTAAAAATATAATATGATCAAGTTTTATTTAGAAGGCCATAACACACATTATTGAACTTCCAAATTCTGCTTTTGTATATTAGTTGCTGAGTTTGTGGTGTGAATCTATTAAATGATGATGATAATTTATATTTTCCACTAATGCAATCTACAAATATTTTTATTCGCTGTTCAACTTTCTTTTAGATATATTTTTTAACATTGTTCTTTCCGTGCATAACACAGGTGTTAAACTAGTATACTAAAAGTTGAAGTAAACGAAATCTTTTCCCGGCCCAAAACTAGAATCAGAGTCTAGAATCATAAAATTATTGTAATTATTATTTAAATTTTTTTGTTTACTTTGGTAAGACGGTAACTGTTCACGTGTAACCGTCCAGTTTTCAATTAGTATAGCAGCCTTTGACATGATTTTGGAATCAGAATATTTTTTACATTTTTTTGTGTTTTTTTCTTGTTTTTCATTTGCGGTTTTTGTGTAACTGTTATAACTACACACTAATTTTATAGAAACTACCCATATTTTTTATTTGTAGCTATCCATCTTTTTGATTTATTTTTTGTAACTACTACTAATTTAGCTGAAGCTACCCATATGCGTAGCAATGATCTAATGCCAGACTCTAGCGGTAGTCTGGCAGTATTATGTCGCCAGACACTGATATAGCGTCCCAGATAGCATGGCACATCACAATGTATGATATGACATGTCAGATAACGCATGACGTGGCATGCCATATGGCGTGCGTCTGGTAGGATACATAAGCCTCTGTGCCACTAGGCGTCTGGTATTAGATCATTTTCACTCATATGCGTATGCAAATTAAAACTTACTTTTCATTCACAATTATTTTGCTTATCAATTAATTTCCTTAATATTTGTAGCCTTCTTGCCACTCGCATTCACCCACATCATTATTGCTTTTCTATTTTTCATTTTTGGGTCGTGTGGGTGTTTTTGGCATACTAAAGAGCCTCTGATGACTTTGTTTCCTTTTCTATTTTGTTGAGATAGATCTTATTTATGAGCTAATTAGTTGCTTAGTTTTTTCCTTTTTTTTTTGGAAATACATCTTTATAATAATTATTACAATCCGCATCATGACCAGCAAGTGCATATAGGTATATGTCTTTCTGAAACACAGCGCATAGAAATCAATAATTCAAACCCCTAGACAAGCGACTACAAGAAATTAAACTCCTATACATGGAACTACAAATTACATATAAAATGTAGACAAACCCCTATTTAAGGGGAATCGAACTTGAGACCTCTACATCTCAAGGCCTCAACTTGCAAAATAATCCTAGATACGTCATAAAATAGATAACAAGTAAACTTGGATTTATTTTTGGTAATGAGCTAACTAGATATCTCTACAAATTGCTTCCCGTTTTGAATTTGTTTTGGGCCAAGAAAACTTAAATTTATTTTTGGTATTGGGATAACTAATGAATTAAAAAAAAAGTTTGAGTTTGAGTTTTGAGCTGGACCGAGCTAACTTCTTTTGGGCTACTTAGGAATTATATTTAGGCCTTTAAAAAAAAAAGGAATTAGTTGTTGGTACTATAATGTTATGTACTATAAGATTGCTGCATCTCTATACGGGCGGGCATGGAGCACTAGCAATTGAAAAAAGAAAAAAAAATCCAAAAATACATACAACCCCACCACGAGATATTTTATAAGTATTAAATTCACTTTAAGATGAGAAATTTTCTCAAGGTACTTCAACCTTTTACATATCATAGTCATAGAATGGTCCATCTAATCGTGATAATTGAGTTGAATTCTTCCGTCTTAATTTATTTCCATTCATATCGTCGGTGGTTTTCTTCTCTTAATTTATTGTATTGTATTGTAAGTTGAATTGTTACACTATCTATATCAGCAATGAAGTTTTATTTAGATAAAAATGTTGAGAAACTTCTTGGAGGTTTTGTACCTCATGTGACATATATTGATAATCGATGCATATTATATGTATTTCGAATCTATATGGTGTATATCCATGCAAGCCACATAAGATTAAATGTTATGTTATAAAACCTCCAATAATTTTTTTAATATCACTCTTTAGACAGGCATGATAATACACTACAAGGAATAAGCCCAATAGCTGTGACTCGCGTCGTCACAAAATGTGTATATGTCGCCGTAAATGTGTAATAGCAGCAACAAAGTCGCCTACGAATGTCGCGGCTAAAAACTCGTGGTAGTAGATTCATAGCGGCGACTCGTGTCGCCACAATCTAGGAGCCACCCAATAGAGGCGACACAGTCGCAGCTCTATGATAGATGGGTTTCGGTCATTTAAAATAAAAAAATTTAACCTGACCAGCCACTATTTAGCCCGACCCGACCCCCACCCCACCCCACCCACCCACCCAACGCAGCCCCATAGCCCAGTCCTTTTCCATCCATATTTAATTAAATATTATTTGCTCATGTGAGGAGTCGAACCCATCCCCTTGAATGTAAAGACATGGTACTTCACCAACTGGACTAGCTTGACTTTTGGTTATTTCCTTGCTTTTATAATATATATTATCTTCCATATAACAACGATTTTCCGTTTCTAAATATAAGAACAAAGGCGGGAAATTTTCCCGCCAATTATATAAAGATGATATTTATGGGTCGTCGTTTTAGATCAAGAAATATAGCGACGACTTTTATACGTCACCTCTATAGATACCAATATACAGTGGCGACATAACTTGTCGTCTCTGTAGATACATCCTATAGCGATGACATTATGATGTCGCCGGTATAGGGTGATGACTGCTGCGGCGACTTAAAATCGCCGCTGTAGCTAACGTTATAGCAACGATATCTATCGTCGTCGCAAAATATCGTTACTGTAGATCCTGTTTCTTCTAGTGATAATTATCTTATATTTGAAAATAAGACAATGTATGATTATTCTAGCATACTGAAAAATATCTTATCTTTACCCATCATTAACGACCTACCAAAATAATTTTGATCACCTATCAAACGCGTGGTGATGTTATCACCATTGGTTTCTTTCACATCTCACATCATAACACCGTCATATGAATGGGAGGAGAGGAGACTACATCATTAAATGATTGAGTGAATAGTTGTTAATTATGTGCCGTCACTCTATCTTTGTAGGCTCGTTTGAGATTACTATTGGATGCCCGAATTCTTCTTTTTTTTTTTTTAAGAAGCATAGTTGATAAAAGTGTTTGGTAAAGTTTAGAAAAAAAATGATTATTAGAGAAGTAATAACATTTGAGAAATGGCAAAAAGATAGCTTCTCAACTTCTACTTTTAGCTTCTCTAATTAATAATAATTACTAAATTGTCAAATTTAATCCTATATTTAATTTTTCTTTATACCTTTTGATACAATAGATAAAGATAAAGAAAATTTACAAAACATTTTATGCAACAATGTATTTTTTTTTTAAATTTTCCCATTAAATCATAATTTATTTGATGTGTAATATATATATATATTTATTTGTTATAATAAAAAAGAAAAGAAAAGAGGAATAGAGAAAAGTTAGAGAGAAAACTCATGAATTTTTTCAGCCAAAATATTTCTCTAATATCTTCAATAGTTTGAAATGTATTCTGTTTTAAGTAGTATCAACTCTTTTGGAGTTTTATATTAAGGTTCAGTATCATATATATCATAGGCATTTATTACAAAATGAATATGCTTCGTTAAAACCTTATAATAAAAATACCCAATGGGAAAAAATCCGAACAAAGGAAAAAGAGTACATAGTACATTATTCTTTGAATATGCCATCCATATTGCCTCGTTAAAAACCTTACTAGGAAAACCCATTGAGAGAAAATGTTAGTCAAGGAAAAAAGAGTGCAACACGTATCTTCCTCATATTAACTGGCAACATATACAAGAACTTTTAGCTCTTTATATGCTTCATTCAAGCATATCAAATCCTTATGAGATTTTATCACATTAATGATATATTTTCATATATTGCCAGTCAAATGAAACCTCAAGTTTCAATAACATCTGCCACATATTTAATGCTCTCTTAGTGTAAATATCAAGTTTTATGTATTGGCATTGTAACAATATACAAGATTGTCTTTCTATCTTGACCAATATTCAATACCAATAATTTTGATGAAATTTGATTCATCATCTTCACTGTTTATTGAGCTCACGAGCATATGCAGTCGACTATTATTTCTGGTCAATTCTATCTGATCTCAGTATATGATTTCAGTATAGACATAACTTATCGAGATCTCTTTATTCCAGTAATTTCGGTACTTGAGCCTCTTTAAGTATTTTTTTAATTAGTTATGTTTGTATACTTTTTTGGAGTATATGCCTCAAAAGGACCATCACAAGTATCTGCTCCATATTCCTTTTCATGATGTTTATTTTGAAATCGACCACGTCATACTTTAAGCATGCCATTAATATATCAAATCCTCTTACAGGATTTTATATCAATCCAAGATGGAGCATGTAACATAGTATATCTATTGGTAACTATGCAGTCCATAATTTGAAATGTATACTTCAAGTTTGCATAATACATGCGAGGATTACAGTTGAGCATTTCATATATTTGTTATCAACTATCAATTACTCCCCTTAATGCTGAGAAGGCTGTTCAGTTTAAGAAATAGTAGGAAAAATATGGTACAATATATCATCTTTCATGGATGAATCATACAAATAGGGATTCAAATCCAATTTGTATTCTTAGCAATACAATAATATCCATCTTAGCTTTTGTAGTGGGGTGGCTATACATATCGCACTTATCAACTTTAGATGGAAACTACTAATTATAAGCCAAATACAGGGGATATCATATATTCTATTAGTGCGTGTCATAAGAATACTGCTATAAGTGAAATATTGATACCACTTAACCACAAATAATTATTCTCAATTAATGGTATAGCAAATGACTTGATGCGTATAATATTATTTTGCTAACCATAGACAATTAATATACCAACTAATAGATGAATAGTTAATGACATTTGGGATAAAATTCACAAGCAAGATACATATATATATTTTTTGACATCTAAAGCTTTTGCCCATAACCAATCAATTGAGCAAATATTCTCGCAAACTTTTGGTTACGAGTTTGACAAGTGACCTCTAGTGGATCCAAATTCATAAAATATCTAGAAGGTCTACATGGAGGGTGAGTGGGCCCACACAATTCACCCTAAACATTTTCTAGATATATTTGGAGCTCAATTCCAAATAGCTAGTGATTATTAATAATTAAATTGCTTGAGAACTTTCAGCACACAATAATTCTTTTAAATGGAAGAATCTTCTAATTTCCACATGATTCTTGATAATTCTTATCATTAACAAACCGGGATAGTCGAACCGGTCACACCAACTAATAAAATTTTCATAATATTGAACTTCTGGTCCAATATAATAAGTAATGTATCAAAACAGCACAACCAAAACTTTTTAAGCAAGAAACATCAGATTCTACAACCAAAGACATGCCACAAAGGAGAATACTAATGATAGATGATTGGCTTTACACAAACCATCACTACAGCATGTAATGTGGCATGATCCCAAACGGAAGTTGAGAGTTTTGTTTTCATAGACAATGGTCTAGCAATTAATTGAAGATATCTAATAAACAGTTCGGCTAAATCATTTTGAGTGCAAACATGAGTAACTAAATGTTCAACCTCAATTCTAATTGCCATGTAATAATCATCGAATGCTTGAGATCAAAACTCACCAGCATCATCAAGGCAAACTTTCTTGATTCCAGGAATTGGCTTTTAGTTTTATTTTATGAGCAAGTAGTCTAGCAAACATTGTATTTATAGTAGAAAGAATGGGATCATCAAGTAGAAGCATCGATACCATAATCGAATAAAATGGTCCACATATTGACCCATATACATCTCCATGAATGCTTTCCAAGAAAATTGGAGACTCAATATTAACTTTCATACTAGAAGGTGTTCGTCAAAATGTGTCTTCGAAATAAGCAAGTGTACGGGTCGAACAAGTAATATAGTAGACAAAGAGTCTGGGTTATCGTTCCCACGAGGAATGATTTAAGTACTGAGAATCCAATTCACGCTCTAGTTGAAACGATCGAAATTTGGAGTTTATTTAATATTAAACTAAATAAAAGTAAAACTAAAGAAATTAAACAATTAAAAATGTGAGGCTGAGTGTGAAAGTTTTCTCAAGAATTTTGGGAACTTGGGACTTACAATTTCACCACCATTGATTCCCCTAGCTACTCATTCATCGATTCAATAAAAATCAATCCTAGTTAACAATTGAGTTTCACGTAATTAATTAACTACCCCTCTCGAAGCTAGTTAATCCTACTAAATTAGGCCCCCTCACCTATCTTCTAAGTGAGCACGTTAACAACCCTCTTAAGTGCATTAATAACAAGAAACTCATGTAAACATCCCCGAAGTTCAATCTACGTGATCGTACCAACCACAAGCAAATCTCTTTGTCTTGTCCAAATTAATGTTCTCTATCGCCTAAATCCAATTCATGCATTCCTCTCTCAAGTTCAACACAAACGAATAAACATCCGCCTATCAAGCTCTAATAAGTGAAAACAATTCAAAGCAACGATAAAGAATTAACTAGAAACCAATTTAACAAGTCAAATCAATAAACATGTAACTAGGGTTCATAACTGGGCTACATTGTTTGTCCCAAGAAAAGATGTTTAGTTACTCATTGAATAGATAAAATTAAGCATATATGAGTAAGAATACATTACCAGGTGTTGAATAATAACGCTGTAGAAAAAGATAATTGCACCAATGTTCTTGAACCCCAAACTTTTCTCAAAATCCCAACCAAACTTCTCGAGAGAACAAAGTATTTCAATATAAAGTGAATGTATATGTGAAGATCCCCCCTCAATACTAGGTTAGACCCCTTTATAAGGTATATGAAATCATAAGAAAAAGGAAAAAAATCGTGTAATACGTTTGCCACGAAAAAGAGTTCTACCTAAAAAAGGAAGCTAGAAAAAGTCGCGAATTTCCACCATGCGGCCGCATGAGACATCCATGATGCCGCATGGTGCTCCTGGCCGAACCCCTGGTGAATTCTGTCGACATTATACGGCTGCATGAATGGACATATGCGCCCGCATGAACCCTTCTTTAAACTTTCTGCTTTCTGGCTTCAAAACGTGTGGCCTCATGGATTGTCCATGCGGCCGCATTGATTCCTCTGTCTCTTCCCATCGCGTATGCGGCCGCATGAATGGCTGTGCCATGGCCACATGAACTTTCTGCCCACCTTTTGCCTCCGCATGTGGCCGTATGGCTCGGACATGCAGCCGCATGCCACCCAGCGGTCAAATTCCATCCTTCAACCTTTCATTTCATACGTTTCGGCCCCCAAACTTTGTAATTTGTGCTCTGTTGATCCAAATTTGCCCACTTTGACTTCCTTTTGGATTTTTGCCTGTAATTCACTAGCTCAAACGTAAACCTGCCTAATAAAAAGTCTTCCAAGCAATGCAAGAGGTTTGAGAGGTTATCTCTCTATTTTTCTCTCAAGTACTAGTTAACATTTCAAAACTCATAAAATATCATGAACAAGTGCCCTCAAGCAACCGTTATAATCATGAAACAAGCTTTTACCTAGAATGGCAAAACCCAGATAGGTCGACCCTTACGGATAAGTTCACTCTTCGCTCGAGTGTTTAAAGGTTAAGTGTTTACACTCAAGATTCTATCCACAGGAAAGTTCTACCATAGGCTTACAAAATTTCTCATTCTCCACCACTTAGGTGCACACACATGACACAAATCATAATGCCTATGAAGGGTTGTAATGGGGCTACGGGTTAAGGTGGGAAAATTTGGGGAGTGAGGCTAATAAACAGTTGGAACTAGTGGAATACAAATTTATAATATTAAAGTACTTTCATCACGTGAAACAACTACTCCTTTCATCTTTCGAAATGGCTAACATCACATTTTTAGTAACAACATGTCCCAACCTCTGAAGATCATCCATCCCTCTAATTCAACAAACATCAACCCTTCGTCACAACTTGTTTCACTACTTCTTTTTCTCTGTTATTTTATTTTTCCATTTTTTTTCTTTTCACTGTTGCTTTTCCTTCTTTTTTCTTTCTCTTTGCTTCCTGCTTTGTAGCTCCCTTTTTTTTCTTTTTTTTTCTTTTTTTTTCTTAACTTGATTTTCACATATCAATATTGTTTCCTTTTTCACTCTTCCATCTTAGTACAGATCAAACCACACCAAACCAGATACCACTCTCTCGTTTTTTTTTTATCATGACCTTATCAATACAAACACTCTCCCACACTTACTTCTTTTCCATCCCATGCAACAAAATCAACCAACAATCTACTAGTCCATTGGTAAGGTAAGGATATTCATTATTTTTGACTCGAGACTAGTATTAAGGGGTTTAACGAAAGAACAATAGGCTATAAGGCTCAAAGGGGTTATGCAAAAGATAATTAATTGACAAGGTAGGCTTTTTTGGCTAAAGTGGTTAATCAAGAAAGTGTGCCTTAATCATATTTATGTCATGTACATAACAAAGCAGCCTCAAAGAGAAATAGAGCAGGTTCTAGAGAAACAAACCCATAGATGAATGTCACACAAGAACAAAGAAAGTGAGACTGAGTAAGATGTGTCAATCTAGGGCTCAAAAATCTCACCAGGTTAAATTTGTCAACCTAATCCAGTCATGACCAAATCCAGGCAAAGTAATCACATATACAGTGCGAGTTCACTAATTCACTCGTGTTATGAGTCTCTCTAGGCCAATAGCACTGATCTATCTCTCCAATTTAACTATGTTTTTTGTTTTTCTTGCATTGCCTAAAATCTTAATTCCAGTAGAGCAACACTCTTGTAAAATCTAATACTGTAAGATTATGAGTTGCTCTCTCATATGCTCACAAAACACTCTCAACAATATATTTTTTTTAACACATAAAACACTGAACATAAAACACAACAAAGCCATTCCACTTGGGCAATAGTTTAAAATAATATAGACCAAGAGACAGCAAAAATATTCATCAGCCAAATAGAATAAATACAAGTAATCACCCCCCACACTTAATTTCTACATTGTCGGCAATGTGATTCCGAGATAGCAAAATTAGGGAGTAAAGATTCAGGAACTCCCTGGGGGTATGGCTGATGGTGGTTCTGGATCATGGCTTGAAGGGACTGATGGGGTAGGACCTGTGTGGCCGATCTGATTGCCAGCAGTAGACGACGATACTGTTAAGAGCTGTCGAACCAAGTCCTCGAGCCTCCTTTGATTTTCTTCCAGCTCTGAAATTTTAGTGCCAATGTCTGGAGAGACCCTACCACCTGCTGCTCAAATGTAATTGGCTGGCTCGGAGGGTCAACTGCTAGCTAGGGATCAGGATCAGGTGCGGCTCTGCTAGCCTTCCCACGGCCAGATGTGGGTAGACTTGCTTCTGAGTCTGTAGTTCGAGCCTTCTTTGCCAGTCGTTTGGTTGAGCTCTCCAGTGGACTTTTGTAGAGCGGGTCGCGGTGAAGAAGCATTTCATCAGTCGGAATCGACCGCATCCCTGCTGCTATGCAAATTCCAGTAATCACATAAGGGAATAAAAGTCTTTTGTTGTTACCCTTGGCAATCCCTAGGTCTCGAACTTGATTGTATATGTGCCGCCTAAATCAAATTTTGTTCCTTGAGCCATGTGATATAATAGGCGGCCCCTGGTAGAGTTGATTGCAGTCTTGTTGGAGGTTGGCTTGATATTAGAGGCAACAAAGTGATGCAGATACCAAGTGTCATCACACAAATCACTATTCTGATAGACCCTCTTTACCTATTCCACTTATGATGGTCCCGTGCCAGTTAGGAAACGAGTACGACGCTCTTTATTGCATGAAAAGTTAAACTAATCTACACGAACTGCATCAGAGCTATCCAGACTCAAGAAAGCATCAATCACCTCAGGGGTGAACTTGACCCAAGTCCCAAATACTCTTGTCTGATGTTTGCGCCGTGCCCCTGCTATTTCATGTTGGCATTAAAATGTCTGTAAAAGTCCTAGACTAGTTTTATGTTTCCCTTGGACGACTCGGTGACATATTTCATCCACCCACATGTTTCTATCACCGTCCCCAAGCTTGTATCTGTAAAGTCTTGCAAGATCACCCATCTCTCCTTGATAGCCTCACGGGGTGCCCAGTCCTCTCTTTCTTGTTCCTCCACTTGTTTTCCTTTTCTTTTAGGAGGCATTTAAGATTTGCAAAATATGTTCAACCTACAAGAAGACAAATGGAACACTTAGCAGAGGAGGGGACATAGTTTGTAGCCAGCAAGAACACCACTATGTAGTGGCCATTGTAACAATGTATAACGTGCACGTGAGAGAACTTTTACCAAGCTATCTTTTGGGGATTGAAAGTTCACATATTGATCTAGCTTCACACAAAATTTCATACCATTTGGAGTTCATTTAAGCTGGACGAGAGGGGACTGAATGCGGAGGGCAGTGGCCGGCCTCCCCTTTTAAAACAGCCACAAGTTTCTTGTTTTTACTCAACCATGATCAATCTTAATAATGCAAAGGTCCAACGGCTTCTTCTAAACACCTACATATTCCTTAGCATTCAAGTACTAAATCCACAAAAATATAAGTCAAAAGAAACACATTGGATTCATTCGGGGCATTTCATCAAGCAGGTGAAGGGCAGTTTTTAACCAAATGTTTAGGAGCTAATTTCATAAATCTTCATACATGTCTTAACTTATCAAGAGGATGTCAACCAGGTTAATATAAGGGGACAAGTTCATTTTAATAATAACACACCCCACATCGCATCATTTTAATAATAACACACCCCACATCGCATAAATATATACTTGTTTTCCTTTTTTTTAATTTTATGTTCCAAATATATAAACTTGTTTCTTTATTAAAAAGATTAATTCGTCCCTTAAAAAAAAGATTAATTTGTATTATTTTCCTATAAGTCATATTTAATACTTATAACTATTAGAGTCTACTCATCGTTAAATAAAGGTAAACTAGGTGCATAGTTTACAAAATTATCTTCCCAATATAATTGTTAGTTCTTGTAAAAACTTGAATAAGTCTAAACTCTAAATATATGGGACAGAGGGAGGATATAAGAATAGAAGGAATTGCAAAAATTTACAAAAACTAAGGATTTCTTTGCAAAAATGTCATAAATTTTGACCATTTGCATTTGTCCCATAACAAGCTTTTTACTTAAAAGCAAGGTTGGCAGAATTCGTTCATCATACTATCAAGCAATCAAGCAAAACATACCACAAAACCCCAAAAAACTCATTAAAACAGTTCAGGGGGCTTACCGTGAGTGTTGGCCGAGTTCATTCTAAAAAATTGAGTTAATTCCACAAAAGCTGAGCTAATTGATTCCTAGATAGCTCACATGGAGATTTTAGATGCTAAATTGTGGCTGTGCTGAATTTTTGTTGAAGGAAATTGAAGAACAGAGGAAGAACCGAGAAGGGGGGCCAGGTGTGTGCTTGCGTGCGTGCTCTATGCGGCCCTTTCCGTTTGTGTTTCATTTTTTTTTTAAAACCTAAAAGAAAGAAGATTAGAAATTTAAAATTAAAGATTCTAACATCTAAGAGTAAAATATCTTAACTTAAATTCATTATACTCTTAAGGCATTTAAATAAAGTGCAGAAAAATAAATGAATGAAGTTACCGGGTGGGTTGCCACCCACCAAGCGCTTGTTTATAGCGCTGAGCCCGACTGTGTCAAAAATCACTCTGGTACTGCAATGTCAATGACCAATTTTGCTTTCGAAAAATTGGTTTCAAAATAGTGTTTGAGGCGTTGTCCATTGACTTTGAAGCTTCCTTTTTTAAGATGATAGAGTTCAAAGGTGCCATAGGGAAAAACTTGAACAATTGTGAATGGACCCGACCATCTTGACCTTAGTTTACCTGGAAAGAGTTTCAACCAAGAATTGTAGAGCAAAACTTGATCCCCAACTTTGAATTCTCTTTTCTGAATTTGCTGGTCGTGCCATTTTTTAGTCCGATCCTTGTAAATAGAAGCATTCTCATAAGCACCTAATCGGAACTCATCTAGCTCATTCAGTTGCAGACATCTCTTTTCCCCCACCGCTTTCATATCCAAATTCAGTTGCTTAAGTGTCCAATATGCCTTATGTTCCAGTTCAACTAGTAAATGACAGGCTTTACCAAACACAAGTTCATACGGTGACATCCTAATTGGTGTTTTCAAGGCCGTACGATATGCCCATAATACATCATCTAACTTAGCCCAGTCTTTCCTTGATGAGTTGACGGTTGTTTCAAGAATCTTCTTCAATTGTCTGTTTGATGTTTCCACTTGCCCACTAGTCTGTGAATGATAAGCTGTGGCCATTCGGTGATGAATTCCATATTTTAACAACACCGCTTTAAAAAGCTTGTTGTTAAAGTGAGTGCCCCCATCACCAATAATTGCTCGTGGTACTCCAAATCTGGTAAAGATATTTTTTCTAACAAACTCAACCATGACTTTAGCATCATTAGTAGATAATGCTTTGGCCTCAACCCATTTGGACACATAATCAACTACAACTAAAATGTACCTATTATTGTAAGACGGAGGGAACAGTCCCATGAAGTCAATGTCCCAAATATCAAATATCTCCACTTCCAAGATATTGTTCAAAGGCATCTCTTGTCTTGAAGAAATATTGCCAATGCGTTGGCACCGGTCACATGCTTTAACAAAATAGAAAGTATCTTTGAATAAGGTGGGCCAGTAGAAACCACATTGGAGCACTTTAGCAGCTGTTTTAGTAGGCCCATGATGACCGCCATAAGGTGAAGAATGAACCTGCTCAAGAATAGACCTCATCTCTTCATCGGGCACACATCTTCAGATTATCTGATCCGGTTTTCTGTGGTAGAGATATGGTTCTTCCCAATAATAAAACTTTAGATCATGGAAGAACTTCTTCTTTTGCTGATAAGAATAATGAGATGGAATAACCTATCCAGCCAAGGAGTTCACATAATCAGCATACCATGGCACTTTTTCTACTTGCAGCAACTGCTCATCTAGAAATTCCTCATTTATTTCCCCAATTATATCCTCGTCCATTTGCTCAAGTTTGGATAGGTGATCTGCCACTTGATTCTTTGTGCCCTTTATGTCCTTGATGTCAATATCAAATTCTTACAATAATAACACCCATCTGATCAACCGTGGTCTAGCATCCTTTTTGTCAAAAAGATATTTCAAGGCAGAATGATCAGTGTAGACAATTACCTTTGATCCAATGAGATATGAGCGAAATTTATCAAAAGCAAAGACTACTGCCAGCAACTCTTTTTCAGTAGTAGCATAATTAGTTTGAGCACTATTAAGATTTCTGCTGGCATAATAAATCACATAAAATACATTATCTCTTCGCTTCCCAAGGCAGCCCCCACAGCATAATCACTTGCATTGCATATAATTTCAAAAGGTAAGCTCCAATCCGGTGCGACAATCACTGGGGCTGAAATTAATTTTTCTTTTAGAGTGGTGAAAGCCATGAGGCATTCTTTAGAAAAATTAAAGGACACGTCCTTTTCCAACAACCTACATAGGGGCTTTGTGATTTTAGAGAAATCCATGATGAATCGTCTGTAAAATCCGGCATGACCAAGAAAACTCCTAATCCCCTTAACTGAAATTGGAGGAGATAGTTTCTCTATCACTTGAATCTTTCCCTTATCAATCTCAATACCCAATTTAGAGATTCGGTGTCCCAAAACTATTCATTCTATTACCATAAAATGACACTTTTCCCAATAGAGTACCAGATTAGTTTCTTCACACCTCTTGAGCACAAGAGATAAATTATGGAGACGATCATCAAAAGAAGAACCAAAAATACAGAAGTCATCCATAAATACCTCTACGAATCTTTCCACCATATATGAGAAGATAGCCATCGTGCATCTTTGGAATGTAGTAGGTACATTACATAATCCGAATGACATTCTTCTATAAGCAAACGTACCATAGGGGCATGTGAAAGTTGTTTTCTCCTGGTCAGTTGGTGCAATAGGATCTGGTTGTAGCCCGAAAATACATCAAGAAAATAATAATGTAAATGGCCCGCTAGTCTTTCCAACATTGATCAATGAAGGGCAAAGGAAAGTGATCATTTCTAGTTGCATTGTTCAGCTTCTGGTAATCAAGGCATACCCTCCATCCTGTAACTGGTCTTGTAGGAATTAACTCATTGTTCTCATCTTTTACCACTGTAATTCCTCCCTTCTTTGGCACCACATGAATAGGACTAACCCAGGCACTATCTGAAATTGGATAGATAATTCCAGCATCAAGCAACTTGACAATTTCAGCTCTTAACACCTCTTTCAAAGTAGGATTTAATCTGTGCTGATTTTGAATGGATAGTTTGGAGTTATCTTCCATCAAGATTTGATGTTGACAAAGTGAGGGACTGATTCCTTTAATATCAACCATGGTCCAACCAATAGCTGTCTGATGTTCCCTCAATACCCGAAGAAACCTTTCTTCTTCTAACTCAGTCAGATGGTTTGAGATGATAACTGGTAAAGTAGAAGACTCTCCCAAGAATGCATACCTCAAGTGAGTAGGAAGAGCTTTCAGCTCAAGAGTGGGTGGAGATTCAATGGAAGGTAATAATTTCTTCGGAGCTGCACCCAATGGTTCATAGTGCCGTTCCCTCTTGCGTGCCATCGAAGGTAAAGCCTCCAAATGTTGTACACGACGCTCTTCCGATCTTCTGAATTTTTAGCTTTTGTAGTTTCAGAGTGCACAAGACAAGCTTCAAGAGGTTCTGTAGGAAGATTTCCTTCAAAGATTTCTTTTGTTGCCTAGTCAATGCTATCAATTTGGAAGCAAGAACCAGTGGACGAAGATTGTTTCATAGCCTCAAACATGTTGAAAGTAACTTCTTCATAGTCCACTCTTAGAATTAATTTCCCTTCATGAACATCGATCAGTGCTCTTCATGTAGCCAAAAACGGGCGCCCCAAGATAATTGGAATTTCTTTATCTTCTTCCATGTCTAGTATAATAAAGTCCACCTGATAGATAAACTTATCCACTTTAACCAAGACATCCTCAATGATTCCCCGAGGATATTTAACTGACCGATCCGCCAGTTGCAATGAAATAGTTGTTGGTCTTCATTCTCCCAGTCCAAGTTTCCTGCACACCGATAAGGGCATTAAATTAATACTTGCACCTAAATCACATAAAGCTAAACCAGAATAAATTGAACTAGTTGTGTAAGGTATTTTAAAACTCCCTGGGTCTTTTAACTTAGGAGGTAGTTTTTTTTTAATGATAGCACTACACTCTTCAGTTAACATGACCGTTTCGTGCTCTTCCAGCTTTTTTTTTGTTGGAGAGAATCTCTTTCATGAATTTTACATACTAGGCATCTGTGCAAGGGCCTCTGCAAACAGAATGTTGATATACAATTTCTTGAAAACTTCAAGAAATTTCCTAAACTGCTTGTCCAATTTCCAATTTGCTCTTCTGAAGCCTTTGAGGAAAGAGGATTGGAGGCACATATGCTTTGACAGGCGATGGAACTTTTTTCTTTTGATCATCTACCTAAACCTGCTCATCTACCTATTCTTTCTTTTCAGATTGATCATTCTCCTCTTCAACTGCTTTTTCTTTGACATTCTCTTTTTCAACTAGCCTTTTTATCTCAATTTCAGGCAGCTGCACCCCACTTCTTGTTATTATGGCCTTTACCTATTCTTTTGGATTTGTTTCAGTGTTACTAGGCAAAGTACCCGATGCTCTTCCTGCCATAGCCAGAGCCATTTGGCTCATCTGAGTTTCCAAATTCTTTATAGCAGCGTTCTGATTCTGAAGAGTATGCTCAGTTTTTTTCTAAATTGATTATTCGCCTCCATATACTTACTAAACATATCTTCCAATGGACTCTTCCCTCCCGGTTGTCGATTAAAACCCAATGGTCTCACCGCTTGTGGGTTATATCTCCATGAAAAATTGGGGTGATTTCGCCATCCTGGGTTATAAGTTTGAGCATATGGCCCTGTTTGTTGCCTCTGATTATTTCCAACAAACATTACTTGTTCGTCCTCAGGTGTGTTCATAGGAGCAACTGGGCAAACAGCAGTAACATGATTTGCACAACATATGTCACATACGGTTGAATACTGGACCATATTAACCGATGGCTTTGCAAGGCCGTCAACTTTCCTTGCCTGCGCTGCAAGTTATGCAGACAGAGATGTGAATGCATCTACTTCATGAACTCCAGCTCGAGACATTGTTCTATCTGAATACCATTGGTAGCTATTAGTTGCCATCTTCTCAAAAATCTCAGCTGCCTCCTCATAAGTTTTGTCCATGAGTGAACCACTGGTACTAAATCTGCATGTCTCTAGTTCTCATCAGTCAACCCATTGTAGAAAGTTTTCACAATAAGCCAATCCAGGATTCCATGATTTGGGCATCTTCTTAACATATCATTATACATTTCCCATGCCTCAAATATTCTTTCACCCTGATTCTGACTAAACGAAGTGATCTCCCTTTTGATTTTCAAAACTCTACCTAGCGGAAAGAATTTATCCATGAATTTCCATGTCAGACTCATCTAGGTAGTGATTGAATTTGCTGGCAATGAGTAAAAAGCAAGTTTTGGCTTTACCACTCAAGGAGAAAGAGAACAATTTCAACTTGATAGCCTCAGTTGATACTCCATTCATTTTGAACATCCCACATATCTCCTCGTATTTCCTCAAATGTTCATTCGGATTTTCCTCTGGTAGACCATTGAACTGAACTGTTTGTTGCACCAACTAGATAGTCCCCAACTTTAACTCATAATTTGCAGCAGTTATGGCCGGTGAAACTAAGCAGGTCAAGTTGTTTTCAACAGTAGGCATGATGTACTCCCTTAATGGTCTAGTTTCATTCACAGTTGGCTGATTCCCATTAGCCGGAGCAAATTGATTATTATTACCACCACCTACTCTAGCCTTTTTTGTAGGAACCTTTGTTGTCTGCGTCTAGCTTTGAAATTTATTTCAATTTCTAGGTCGTCTGGTTGTAAGTCTACCGTTCCACCCCTACGCATGCAAATCTACAAAAATAAAAGTAAAATTTCAAGCTAAAGCAAATTGAATAAGTTCAATATTAAATTCTATTCCCCGGCAATGGCGCTAAAAACTTGTTCGTCAAAATGTGTATTCGAAATCCGTAAGTGTACAGGTCGAATAAGTAATATAATGGACAAAGAGTCCAGATTATCAGTCCCACGAGGAATGATTTAAGTACCGAGAATCCAATTCACGCTCCAGTTGAAACGATCGAAAATTGGAGTTTATTCAAGATTAAACTAAATAAAATGTCTATACTTATATAGTGTGTGCCGATAAATTTTCAATTGCTATCTTTTACTTTGCTGAACTCTGATCAAGGGATATGACTAAGAAAAAATGACCAAGAATTAATTATCAAATCCTTACTTTTCTAAATTCCTGATTCTTGAAGTCTTCTTTTTGCTTTCTAGAGAAGTTGTCTAATATGTTTGTATATGTTCTTGTGTATAGGAAAGAGTGATATGTGAGGGGACGGGGAGAGAGAGAAAGATAGAGAGAGAGAGGATAAGGATTTTGTTTGATCACGTGAATAAGAAATAATAGAAAAATTATTTAGGAAAAATGTGTACAGCTTTAGCCACTCTTTTAAATTAGCATAATTTTTTATCTAGTAATCAAGTTTAAGGTAATTTCTTTTCCATTAAATCCTACTTGATAAGAGCTTTCATTTAAGACCCATGATGATATAATTTTAAAAAATATACATATATATATATTTATATTTATATAATAATAATGATAAATAATATATGAAGGATAAAATACATGTGATAAGACCCAAGGAGGGAAATCGAACAACAACTAATGAACCAAAATAAACCTGTCAACTTAGAGACAAACAATGTCACATTTGGACAAATAATATATATTTTCCAAGCAGAAACGAGCCACTAAGCAAAACTCATGGGCCAAGGCCCTTGAGCCCACTCGTCTCATGGCCGATTTCCATCGTTTTGGGGGTCGAATTAGCATTTTAATTATTCTGACGGAACTTTTGGTGAATTTTCTAATTTTTTAAAAAACTTTTAATGATTATAATTTTTATATATTTCCCTTAATAATTAGGTTTCTTTTCCTTCAAGAATAAGGTTTTATTTTTACCCTATATAAAGGGTTTCATTATAATACAACTAGAGAGAGTTTTTATGACAAATTAAGGACATTGTCTTTGTTAAAGAGATGAATTTCTCTTATTGGTAAATCGTGTTTCGTGGATTTGAATTATACGTCTCTTATCAAAGTATTTAGGGATTTAACTTGTGTTTGTGATCAATTTTCAACGGTTACAAGTTTTAAGGTCCAAATCTGTTGCTCGAATATTGGCTTTTCTGGGTTTCAATGTCGTTCGTTTGCTTGGATTCCGATATGCACTTCCGTGATCTTATCACCTGGTACCTGAGCATCAGGCTCTAATTTCGAGTAACCAAAATTTTTAATCTTTCCTTTTGTTATCTTTAGCATTAGGTTAGATTGGTTATTTGGTTAAGTTGGAATTTTTGTTTGTTTATGTTGTTTGAGATTTTGTGGATGTTTAGGAGAAAAGTTATAGTTTATTGACGAATGGAGGAAATTTGTGAATTTAAATTTCAAACGAGGTGCTTGGTGAATAATAGGCCTTGTAGTGTGGTGATTGATGAAAACTATCCCATTAATTTGGTTAGCACCAAGTTTAACAAGCGAGTAAATTTACGTCTATTAAAACATCCTAAACCCTATTACTTGTGGTTGGATGGATGTGGCAAAGTGAAGGTGACTGAGCAAGTGTTTGCAAACTTTGCCATAGGGACGTATAAGGATATAATATTTATGTGATAGATCGGAAGCGTCCTGTGAACTCTATCATACTTTATTGGGGTGCCATGGCAATATTGCATCAACGCGGTCTATTATAGGGCTAAAAATAGGTATAAATTTGTTGAAAAGTGGAAAAATCATTCTTCTTTGACACTGGAGCAAGCATTTGTCGATTAGAAGAAAGTGAGGACAGAAAGTTACATGTTTGAACAGCTTAAAGAATCATTCAGGATGATCGGTGAGGAGCTAGAAAGATTAGAGTGAAATTAAAAAAAAAAGGGAAAAGAAAGAGAGGAAAATAAGATGATTAAAGTTGATGTAAAAATTATTGAAAGGGAAAAAGTTTTTGAGGAAATTATTGAACAAGAAGTTGTAGAAGTGATAGAAAAAGAAGATGAAAAGGAGGCAATAGTTGAAGAAGTGATTGAAACAAAGGTTAATGAAGTTGGTAACATTGTTGGGATTAAAAAGGTGGAGGTGAATCAACAGGCCTTTGAAAAATTTGATGAAGTTGAGAAAGGGAACTTGATCATTGTCAAATACATGATCGGAGTTAAAAAGGGTGTAATTGAGATAATTTCGCACGAGCACAATGGCCCTTACCTTGAATCTCATGAAGTTAAACCCCTCCCAGTGTCCTTAAATCTCTTTTGCAAGTTGATGTTAGTAAGTGGGAGGCATTATCTCAACATTCACTATTTAAGAACTTTGCATCTTCATTCCAATGTGATTTCAAATACAAGAAGTACCAAGTGATTGTTCTTCTCAATGGCGACAATATATTTCCATTTGATGTTGGTTGACTTTTCCGATTCTTTGAACCCTATGGCGGTTTGAGGACAAATCGTCTTAAAGAGGAAGGGTATGATACAACCCAAGGAGGGAAACTGAACAAAAACTAATAAGCTAAAATAAACCGGCCAACTTAGAGTCAAACAGTGTCCGATTTGGACAAATAATGTATGTTTTCCAAGCATAAACGAGCCACTATGCAATACTCTTGGGCTAAAAGCCCTTGAGCCCACTAGTCTCGTCGCCGATTTCCATCGTTTCGGGGGTTAAATTGGCACTTCAATTATTCTGGCGGAATTTTTGGCGAATTTTCTAATTTATTTATTTTTATTTTTAGTTTTAGTGATTAGAATTTTTATATATGTCCTTTAATAATTAGGTTTCTTTTCCTTCAAGAATTAAGTTTTATTTTTACCCTATATAAGGGGTTTCATTGTAATACAATTAGAGAGAGAGAGTTTTTAGGATGAATTAAAGACAATAGTTAAAGAGATGAATTTTTCTTGTTGGTAAATCATGTTTCGTGGATTTGAATTACACACCTCTTATCAAAGGATTTAGGGCTTTAATCCTTTGTGGCGAGGGTTTTAACTTGTGTTCGTGATCAATTTTCAATGGCTATAAGTTCTAAGGTCCAAATCTATTGCTCGAATATTGGCTTTTCTGGGTTTCGACGTCGTTAGTTTACTTAGATTCAAATGCGCTCTTCCATGATCTTATCAGCATATGTGTATATATATATGTATATACACACACGTGTGTATCAAAGCAACTCATGAAAAACCAAATTCCTCTTTTAGGAAGAAGATGCCACGAAGACAAGGCAATGATGGAGATGACATCACTACAATTATCAATCAACTCACCCAGCTAGTAGAAAATTAGGTAGAGCAATTGGCAAGGTTGGTAAACTAGAATGGAAATTCTCCACAAACAGCCGGCGAACGTTTTCGACAACTCAATCCACCCACTTTTGAGGGATCCACCAATATAATTTAGGCCAAAATTCACTCAAAACCATTGAAACAGTGTTCAATTATTGTCATGTACTAGAAGAAGAAAAAGTTAATAGCACATCTTTTATGCTTCAAGATAATGCGGAACATTGGTGGAGACTCAACATTAATTACAAGACGCGACAAACATGACATGGGAAAGGTTTTATGAACTATTCTGAAGTAAGTATACCTGGGCAATTGTAAGAAATTAGAAAATGTCTGAATTCATTCACCTTAGATGGGGATCCATAACGATTGAGGAGTTTATTAAGAAATTTGAAGACCTAGTACGATTTGTCCAATATATGGTTGCCACCTAAGCACTAAAATTTGACCGATTCTTAGAAACACTCTGACCAAAACTCAATAGAGATGTACAAATGGCCAGCATTAAAGGAATAAATTTTGCTACTATAGCTGATTGAACACTCACAGCTGAGCAAAGAATCACTCGTGCCCATGAAATCCGAAAATGAAATTTCCAAAAAATAGACATGCAAGCTTAGAAGGGGAACATGCAAATCCAGAGAAAGAGCAACACCGCTTCATGTTCCACTGCTAAAGGAAGTAATGACTACTACAACCTAAACCATAAGGAAGGAAGGTTTGAGCCACAAAATGAGGCATGCCCCATTTGATCAAAATGTGGAAGAATCACGGCAGTGAATGCTTTAAAAGAACCGAACTATCTATTATTGTAGATAGAAGGGACATATGGCAAGAAAGTGTCCAAAGAAAAATCACAAAGCCAATTAGCCTGCAACTGCTAAAGTCTTCTCTCCATGGACATCACTAAGGAATCAGACAACCACAATGTAATATCAGGAAGGGTTCCTATTGAATGTAAAGTAGGAAATACACTATTTGATTCCGAAGCCACTCAAGCTTTTACATCATCTCATTTTATATCTACCACATCGCGTACTCCTTGATTCAGTCAAAATGATATTAAGATTACTGTACCTTCCAAAAACCCCCCAATAGGCGAACCAAGTAGTTATTAATGCCATAGTTCAGCCTGGTCATCAAGCCTTGCCTATTGACCCGTGTTAAAGCTCAAATATTATGATGTCATCCTTGGGATGGACTAGTTGTCCAAGCACCAAATACTTATAGACTACATGAAGAAAACTATTCACGTCTCGGGTAAAGAAACAATCGCCTTCAAAGGCAAAACCTACAACCACATTATCTCTACTACTAGGGTGAGGAAATGTCTCAACAAGAGTCACGCCTACTTTGTGAGTCTTTATCTGCTGACCTCTGATAAAAGACCCCTAATACAATACATGCCAGTAGTAAAAAATTATCCTTATTTTTTCCCGAAGAGCTATTGAGACTTCCACCTAATAGAGAAACAGAATTCACAATTGATTTAGTTCTAGGGACCGGGCCTATTGCTAAGGCCCCATATCGCAATGCACCATCAGAGTTGAAAGAATTAAAGGTGCAACTACAAGAATTACTAGACAAAGGATTCATCTAGCATGGTTTCTCTCCTTGGAGAGAGCTGGTTCTTTTTATCAAAAAGGACGGAACCATGAGACTTTAGACTATAGAAAACTCAACAAAGTTATAATAAAAAATAAGTACACCTTACCAAGAATTGATGACATCTTTCGCCAACTTCAAGGGGAAAAAGTTTTCTCAAATATCGATTTCAGAATAGGATACCATCAGTTGAGCATTAGGGAGGAAGATATGCCAATAACTGCATTCAATACACGATATGGACACTATGAATTCTTAGTTATACCTTTCGGATTGACTAAAGCCCATGCAGCCTTCTTGGACTTGATGAATCAGGTGTTTAAGGAATACTAGGATAAGTTTGTTATTGTATTTATTGACGATATCTTAGTTTACTCCCAGACAAAAGAGGAACACGAGCAATATTTGAACATAATACTTAGAAAGTTAAAGGAAGAAAGATTGTTCGTCAAATTCTCCAAATGCAAATTTTGGTTAAACAAAGTAAATTTTTGGGACACATAGTAACCAAGGTTGACCATGGCTGACAACTCTAATTGAGGTTTGTAGCTTTCTTGGGATGGTCGGTTGCTATTGACGATTTATTTAATGATTCTCACGAATTGCCTTGCCTCTTACTCAACTCACTCAGAAGAATGTTCTTTTTAGATTGACTGAAGAGTGTGAAGCTAGTTTCCAAGAGTTAAAGCAAAGATTAATGATAGCCCCAATTCTAACTATCCTCTCTAATTCGAAAGGCTTCGTAATCCATAGTGATGCATCGAAAAATGGATTAGGATATGTGCTTATGCAGCATGGGAAAGTTATCACTTACGCTTCTCAACAATTGAAATCATATGAGAAAAATTAACCCACTTACGACCTTAAGTTAGCAGCAATAGTCTTTGCTCTAAAATTTTGGAAGCATTATTTCTAAGGTGAAAAGTACAAAATTTACACTGACTATAAAATCCTAAAATATTTTCTTACTTAAAAGGAACTCAGTATGAGACAACAAAGGTGGCTCGAGTTGGTCAAAGATTATGATCATCTCATCAATTACTACCTTGGAAGGGCAAATGTGGTCACGATGAGTTAAGTTGAAAAATTAAACCAAAATCACCAGAGCTAAGTGAAGAAGTCAGAAAGTTTGACTTAGAAACACTTCCCTTTGGAGGCATGCAACTCTATGCACTAACAATAAAGTAAACCTTACGAGAATCGTTCCTTGAACAAGAAAAGGACAACCTCTACTACAAAAAGATCGAAGAAAAGAAAAAAAAAAAAAGGATTGTCAGTGGAATGTGAATGCTCTAATGAAGGGGTCCTATTGTACAAAGGAAGGTTCTACATGCCTAAATATCAAAGCCTACGACAAGAGCTGTTAATAGAAACTCATAATAAATCCTACTCTATACACTCAGGTACCACTGAGATGTATCACACAATTAAGACCCTGTATTAGTGGCAAGGCATAAAGAAAGAAATTGCAAGATTTGTTAAAAAATGCTTAATATGCCAACAACTACAAGTCAAACATCAACAGCCAGCAGGATTATTACAACCCTTGCCTATTCCAGAATGGAAGTGGGAATAGATCTCTATGGATTTCGTAACCGCCCTACCTAAGACTACTAAAGGTCACCATGCCATCTGGGTAATTCTGGATCTGCCCATTTCATACCAATCTGGATGACATACAAAATGAAGCAATTTGCTTTTCTATACATCCAAGAGATTGTTTGACAACATGGAGTACCTGTATGCATTGTATCTGATTGAGATCCAAGGTTCCTATCAAATTTCTGGAAAAGCCTCCACAAGATTTAAGGAACAAAACTTCACTTTAGCATAGTGTTTCATCCTCAGACTAATCGGCAAACTGAATGCACCATTTCAAGCACTAAAAGATATGTTGCAAGCATGTGTACTAGAGTTTCAAGGAACTAGGGACACATATGTACCCGTAATTGAATTTTCCTATAATATAGTTAGCTCGCCTCTATTGGTAGGCTACCATTTGAGGCCTTGTACGATAGGAAGTGTCAATCGCCTTTGCACTAGGACAAAGTTGGAGAACAATATATCTAAGACCCAGCATGATGCAAGAAGTCAAACGAGTTATGGAAATCATTAGCGAAAGTTTGGCTTCCGCGCAAAAGCGACAGAAAAGTTATGCTGATAGGAAACAAGGCCACTAGAATTTAAAGTGGGGGACAAATTTTTCATCAACCTCTCACCGATCAAAAGAATGACGTAGTTTGGTAAATGGGGAAAATTGAAGTTATGCTACATCGAACCTTATGAGATCATCAAAAGAGTTAGGTAAGTCTTTTATGAGCTACGTTTACCTGTCAGTCCTAACCGAGTTCATAATGTCTTCCATATATCAACACTAAAGAAATATGTGGCCGATCGTGCACATGTAATACAAGAAGTACCTACATACCTTCAACCTAACCGGGCATTAGAAGAACAACCAGAAGAAATCTTGGCCCATAACACAAAGAGACTACAAAAGAAGGAAATTTCCATCGTGAAAGCCTTGTGGAGAAGTGCAACAATTGAGGAGGCGACATGTGAAAGAGAAGATGAGATAAGGAGAAAGTACCCGCCCCCCAAATTTTTATGAATAAATTTTGATGACGAAATTTTGTAAGGTGGGGTGATCATAAGATACCAAAAACCTTAATAATGATGATGATGATGATAATAATAATAATAACAACAACAACAACTATAATACTAACTATAATACTTATAATAATAACAATAATGACAATAACAATAATAATCATCAATCTTGAATATTTTGGGAATGAAAATATAGTTAGGAGAAGTTCAAGGATTAAATAAGTAATTAACCCAAGGGTTAACTGTATGAGACTCTCCCTTCTCTGAAAGGGCAAAAATTTCAGTGGCTCTTGATAGTGAAACGTGGACTTACCCTAACCCTAGATTTACTTCATTGTAACCCCTATCATTCCTCCCACTTTTCTATAAATAACCCTCGATAATTGAGAAGGAAGCAGGAGTATCTGAAAAGGTAAGTTATACTACTCTGCTACTTCTTGTATAGTACATTTGAAGTACTATGGTAGTACTATTGAAGTTCTTTGGTAGCGATATGGGTTTAACGCTCTAGAAGTGCTAACATTATTATAGTACTTTGGAAGTAATATGGCAGTCCTCTGGAAGTACTTTAGAAGTACTTTGGAAGTGCTTTGGAAGTACTATGAGTATAGTGATGTGGAAGAACTCTGGTAGTACATTGGAAGCACAACCAAAGGGGCATTGAAGTACTTTGGAAGAACTTCGAAAGTATTGTGAAAGCAACACTTCTAAAGTACTTCTAATGCACTTCTAGTATACTTTGGATATAGTTTTAAAACAACTTCTAATAGCATTACATGCTAAGGAAAATCAGTTATAAAAATGCTAAGTCTACCTTTATTAAGATTAAGAACACTAATTATAGTAAAAGTTTCCTTTTACAGATTAACAACCTTTACTGATACAAAGTAGTAGGTGAGTGGAGTCAATGATTCTAAAGCTAAGGATTATGACTTTATTAAAATCTTGAGAAAAAATTATCTATTATAAATTGTTTTAAACAACTACATTGATGCTTTACCATGAAATTCTCGATTTTATTGGCACACTATTCTTTAATTTTCTTGGTAAGTGCATATGCAAGCCACATTCCTTCAAAGTTTTTTGGAAGACGAATGCACAAGAAATTGTATCAAGTATACGTGTGAAACTCCATCAAGTGATGGAATGACTGATAATGAACGAATGATAATGGCATGGACTAAATAATAAAATAAATGATCCAGATCTCCTCAACAATTTGATGCTTCATGATTATAGTGAGCAAAATATTATATGTCGGGAATAATGACTGATCACTTATCATGTTTTAGCTATTGGAAATTATGTTGGCATATTATATGGACGAATTTATTCACAAAAATTCCTTTTAACAAGTTTGCACCTGAGCACCTCCACTTACTAAATATTTTAAATATTCAAAATTTCTTTTTCCCATTTTTAGGGAATGGAGAGGGAATATCTAGTGACGAGCATACAAGGCTGGACCATGCATCCTAGTCAGTTTGAAATGCATTGGGTCAACATATGGTCCTTTGTGATATCCACATCTACTAATCTCATTTGGGAAATTAGCATAATTCAATGCGGAATTTACGAATTACGCACTCAACTTTTGAAGAAAGTTTCAACTAAGTTCGAATATAATGATCAGTATCAATACTCCCATACAAATGTAATGATGTAATGATAAAATGACTAGTAGCTTGTTAAAAGTTAGTCTGACTTTTGGAATGAAAAATTTCCTCCCCTTTTGTTTTGACTCCTTTCTAGAGGTAGGAGATGATGTAATGGAAATCTTGTAAAATAAAAGTATACTAGTAAGCCTTATTTGCAATTTCTTGAAGAACTTAGTCCCATAATTCAATTTATAACCATCAGAGTCTGCCAGCTTCAAAAACTGAGAATATTCTAATAATAAAATAATTAATATTTGTGAGCTCCACAGTCATACTTTCTGAAACACCCCAAATTTTGAAATGATTGGAGTGTTACTTTGACTTTTCTCGATAACTTATTATGTAATTTAATGCGAAAAATGACAACATTCAATAGAAGTTTTAAAAATGTGGAAGGCAAATATAGTACATCAATCCATGACAGTAGTCACAAAATAATTGGAATTTATCAAATGTTTCACCATGAAAGATAAATAAGTTTTCAAAAGATCAATCTTTCTTAGCACAATTTAATTGTAGCCACTATTTGGCATTTCACCGCTGGCTTCAAAACCTGAGATTTGTTAATTTAAAAGGAATGAGTATTTCATACGAAATACTCAGTAGACTCAAGTGTATATCAATTAATTCATATAATAAATGGTACACATAGACATGCAAATTCTTCTAGGGTAAACCCCTAAATTCTTTCTCAAACAAGCACAATATAATAAATGTAAGTCCACGTTCTTAATAGATCTCTCTATTCTTATTCTGATTCTTATTCTTATTCCTATTTGAGAACAAGCTAAGCATAGCAAACGAAAATTCTCAATTCTTAATAAAAATAGATTATGCGCATAATCAAGAGACCTTGCGTATATAACATGCAATTCTTATCATCACATACCCAAATATAACATTCACCATACAAATCAATTAATATTACGTAATCTTAAAAAGAGTCTTTGAATAAAGAGTGTACCTCTTAGTTTTCTTGAGTTGAGCTATAAATCTTGAAACTAACTTTTTATGTGTCTGACCGCTCTGTCTAGTAATAAAAAACAAATTAATTAAAGTTAGGAGTTGAAAATTAAAGTTTAATAATTAAATTAAAACTTTAAAGGCTAGAGTGAAACAATTAAAAGTGTAGGATGTGAGTGAAAATGTGTTTCAAACAATTTTGCACGCTAAATTGGGAAAGAACTAAGATTAGGGGTGCATATGACTTAAATCATAAGTTTAGGGACTGAAAAGACAAAGCTCAGAATTTATAGGGACTGAAATATCACATTTCAAAACTTATGAGACTGGAAGGGCTAATTTTGAAGGTCAGGGGATTGAAACATTTTAAATCAAAGCTCTATAAACTCTTTTGATAAAAACAGAACATAAGGGATCAACTTAAAAGGTGTTAAAAGTGAGGGCTGCCAAATAAATATTTCAACTTGTTAAATTTTCAACCCAACCCCTCAAAACCAAATCTGAGCACACGTTCTCAAGTAGAACAAAAATGGAAGTAAATGTCATTTTCTTGGGCAAATTTTCTGACGAAAAAAATGGCTTTTACGACAAAAATTAGGGGAAATTGATCCTCTTCACGAGCTCTACCCATCTAGGTAAATATTTGGAGGAATGGTGAAACTTTTTGACAAAAGCTCTTGCTGAAAATCTCATTTTTTAGCGAGTTTCTCCATTCACACTAGCCATGGATCGGTTCAAAAGCATCAAAGAGTAGTGGGCTTTGAGTTATGGGGTCGATTGGGGTTTATTTTGGTGGTTTCAAAAATGGGGCTGAGAGGGCGGTCGGATTTTCTGGCAGATTGTGACCGGCTTGGGGCTGCCGCGGCGATAAACGATTGTGGGTGTTGTGGTCTTCTTGTTTGCTCTCAGTTTCATGCTTGTATGTATGTTCAGTGAAGAAGAAATTTTTTTGACTGCTTGTGTGCTATGTATATGAACGTGCATTGTTGTGTATGTATGTATGTGTTGAATATATATAGAAACATGTATTTTTTGTGACAATGAACAAAGGATAGAGATGTATTCTTGAGTATGTAATTTATATGAGAGACGATGATAAAGGTTGTCGAAGAAGATGGCGTGAATGTGGTGATGTAGATGCTTGTGTGTGTGCGTTGGCTTTGGAAAATTTACAGAGAGGAGAAGGGACAAGGAAGAACCTTGGCTGCTGCTACTGTAGGTTAGAGGAGGAGAATGGAATGATGGTGTTATTTATCAGCTTTATTTGTGGTATATGGTCACTTGGGGTTGATAGAGTTCAATGAATACTACCATTTGTGGCTAGTTTCTTTGAATTTGTTTGGGCTTAATTTGGGCTATTACTTTGAGAAAAGAAAGTTTGCATGCACCCAAGGATTTGGGTTAAAAATAAATGATTAACGGTTTACAATAGAGGTTTTGGGTTTTCAATTACTTAAATTAATTTAATTTGTTACTGTTATTATGAAATAATTCTTTTAATTTCAAATTACTTAAATTAGAATTTGTTAGTATAAGTTTCAGTTATTAATAATTTGTTTTTTTTTTAAATGGAAAAATTTTTCCGGTCACTACAGCCTTACCACTTAAAAAAATTTCGTCCTCAAAATTAGACTTACTTGATCTAGAAGGTCTGGGTACTCATTTCAAATATCTTTTTCCTTTTCCCACGTAGCCTCATCTCTACCACGCCTACCCCATTGGACTTTAACGAGTGGAATTTCTTTATTCCTTAGGACATGGACTTTTCTTTCCAATATGTACACCGGTGCCTCTCGATAGGTTAAATCTTCCTGGATGTCAATTGACTATATATTCACCACATGAATTGGGTGAGTAATATACTTTCTGAACAAGGAAGCGTGGAACACATTGTGTACAGTAGATAGTTTTGGTGGCAATGCCAATCGATATGTCACATTCCAAATCCTTTCAAGTATTTCAAACGGCCCATTAAACCTCGGTCTCAACTTTCTCTTCATGCCAAAATGTAAGATTCCCTTCATTGGAGCCACTTTAAGAAATAATTTCTCGCCAACTTGAAATTTCATATCTTTCCTCCTCTTATCGGCATAGCTCTTTTGTCTATCCTGTGCAGCTTTAATTCTCGATTTGATTTTCTCAACCGATACAACTGTTTCTTTAACCAAATCTGGACCCAAAAGTTTCCTTTCTCCGACTTCATCCCAATGGACAGCTATTCAGCACCGACGGCTGTATAAAGCTTCGTATGGGGCCATACCAACGGTCACCTGGAAACTGTTATTATAAGTGAACTCCACTAGTGGTAAGCGCTTTTCCCAACTACCACCCAGCTCTAGAACGCAAGCCCTCAATGTGTCCTCCATAGTCTAATTGGTCTGTTCAATTTGTCCACCCGTCTAAGGGTGATAAGCAGTGCTAAAATTTAGCTTAGTTCCCATTGCTGCTTGAATTCTTCTCCAAAACCTAGAAGTGAATCTCTGATCCCTGTCTGATATAATAGATTCGGGAACCCCATGTACTCTGACAATTTCTCTAACATCTAACTGTGCCAATTGATCCAAACTGAAATTCATACGAACAGGTGGAAAATAAGCTGATTTGGTAAGTCGATCCACAATAACCCAGATGGCATCATGCCCTTTTTCTAATCTAGGAAGACCTGCTACAAAATCCATAGAAATTATCTCCCACTTCCATGCCAATATATCCAATGGATTTAATAACCCTAATGGCCTCTGATGTTCAGCTCTAACCTATTGGCTCACTATGCACTTTGCAACAAATCTCGTAATATTCCCTTTCATGTTTCTCCACTAGAAGGTATCACGCAGATCCCGGTACATCTTTGTTCTACTGGGGTTTGCCACATAAAGGGCAGAATGAGCTTCAGTCAAAATCTCATCACTAATTTGCACACAAAAGCGCCCTTTAAAGATGCGTACCCTGTATGTAGTAAGCGCAAATCCTTGCCTCTTCTCTGTTCCAACACCAGCTCGTATCTTTTCCAAGAATTTGTCATTTATTTGGGCTAGCGTAATCTGATCCCTTAAGTCAGGCTTAACTATTAGGCTGGCTAGTTTACCAAACTTCTGAGTAGCTGGAGTGATCATCTCAATTCTTAGCTTCTCAAAATCACGGATCAACTACTTTTGCACGGTCCTCAATGCTGACAACTGGCCGGTATTCTTTCTGCTCAAAGTATCAGCAACCATATTGGCTTTACCCATATGGTAATGTATGGTACAATCATAGTCCTTCACTAATTCCAACCATCGTCGTTGTCTCATATTCTACTCTTTCTGAGTGAAGAAGTACTTAAGACTCTTGTGGCCAGTGTAAATCTCACATTTACTTACGTACAGGTAGTGACGCCAGATCTTTAAAGCGTGGACTACTGCTGCAAGCTCAAGGTCATGCGCCGGATAATTCTGTTCATATTGCTTTAACTGCCTCAATGCATATGCTATGGCCTTTCCCTTCTGCATTAGTACACAACCTAAACCATGCTTGGAAGCTACACTGTAAATTGCAAATCCATCCGATCCATCAGGTATCGTTAATATCGGTACAGAAACTAACCGCTTCTTTAACTCCTGAAAACTCTGCTCACATTTTTCAGTCCACTGGAACTTAAAAACTTTCTGAGTTAACTGAGTCAATGGGCCTGCTATCTTAGAGAATCCTTCTATAAATCATCAATAGTGGCCAGCTAAACCCAAGAAACTTCTCACGTCCCCTACATTGGCAGGCGTTGACCAATTAGTCACGGTCTCAACCCTAGAAGGGTCAACTTCAATACCCTTAGCGGTTATAGTGTGACCTAAAAATCCAACTTTCTCTAACCAAAGTTCACATTTCTTGTATTTAGCATACAACTTTTCTGCTCAAAGGGTCTGCAACACATTTCTCAAGTTCTCTTCATGTTGCTCTACATCTCTCGAATAAATCAATATTCATCTATGAAAACGATGACAAACTTGTCTAAAAATTAGTGAAACACCCGATTCATCAAATCCATAAATACTGCTGGGGCATTAGTGAGACCGAAAGGCATCACTGTAAACTCATAATGCTCATAGCGTGTCCTGAATGCTGTTTTCGATATATTAGTGAGTCTGATCTTCAACTGGTGATAGCCTAATTACAGATCAATCTTCGAGAACACAGCCACTCCCTTCAATTGATCAAATAAATCTTTGATCTTAGGAAGGGGGCATTTATTCTTGATTGTCAACTTGTTGAGTTCTCGATAATCGATACACATCCACATACTCCCATCCTTCTTCTTAACAAAGAATACTAGAGCTCCCCATGGTGAAACACTTGGTCTAATAAATCTCTTTTCCAATAACTCTTCCAACTGTATTTTTAATTCCTGCAACTCCTTCGGTGCCATTCGGTATGGAGCCTTAGACACCAGCGCAGCCCCAGGTCAACAACAAATTCTACTTGCCTATCAGGCGGGATGCCTGGCAGTTCATCTGGGAATACGTTAGCATACTCATTGACAATTGGCACACGGTCCAATGTGACCTCGTCAGATAATTTACCCTAGATGCTGACTAGATACCCTTGGCAATTTCCTTTAGCCAAAAGTTTTTCCGCTTGCATAGCTGAAATAGGGTGGGGAAGTGCTTTAATTTTCAACCCATAAAATCTAAATTCATCCTCTCCATATTATGGAATACTACTTCCTTCTCATGACACATGATAGTCGCACGGTCACTACTTAACCAGTCCATGCGCAAGATAATATCAAAATCTTTCATCTCAATTGCTTTTAGCACGAGACCATCAAAGTCTATAGGTATAGCCTTAGCTATCTTATTAGTGTCAATTATGCCTCCTGAAGATAGACTAACTTCAAGGGTACTACCAATTTTCTCTCCTACCAGATTTAGTCTAGCTAGACATGTAGCATATACGAATGAATGCGTAGCACCGGAATCAATTAAGATGTAAATAGGAATACATGAGACAAACAATATACCTGCAATCACGTTGGCATCCTCAGCAGCTTGCTCATGAGTAATCGAAAAAACTCAAGCTTTCCCTTTCTTGTTCTGATCTGGGTTCTTACTCAGCTCTAATTTCTGAGTAGATACAGCATGATAGTCCGCACTTATCATTCCAGTATTGAGATGGCTCCATATGAAGCACTGTATGGAAGAAAGTGTAGAACACCAGTATGTTGGGATGAAGTGGGAGAAAGGAAGAGATCGGACCAGAATATGTTCAGATTACTACAGAGAAGGTGAAGCTAATTAAAGAAAAATTAAAAGCAGCTCAGGATAGACAGAAAAGTTATGCAGATAAACGGAGAAGAGATCTTGAATTCCAGATTGGAGAAAAAGTTTTTCTACGC
>CAVNYN010269386.1:148875-159139 GCA_963692815.1 Nyctanthes arbor-tristis
ACAAGGTCTTGGGTGTGTTTTGATACAGAATGACAGAGTTATAGCGTACGCTTCTCGCCAATTAAAGAAACATGAATTGAATTATCCAACATATGATCTTGAGCTAGCAGCAATCGTGTATGCATTGAAAATTTGGAGCCACTATTTGTATGGCGAAAAATGTCAGATCTTCACTGATCACAAAAGTTTAAAATATATCTTTGATAAAAAAGAATTAAATTTGAGGCAAAGGAGATGGCTAGAGCTGATAAAAGATTATGAATGCACAATGAATTATCATCCTGGAAAGGCTAATGCAGTTACAAATGCACTTAGCAGGAAGATTTCTAGTACAGAAACTCAATCTAATAAAGTTTGTGCTGCTTTGACTTGCGCTGCTTTGATTTGTAAGTTACAAGCTTCAAAAGCTCAGCTATCTGTAAACAATACGGGAGCATTGTTGGCTAGCTTTCAAGTGAGGCCTATTCTGATTGACAAAGTAAAGGAAGCTCAGACTCAAGATTCAGTCTTAAATAAATTGAAGGAAGAAGTTATGCAGGGTTTATGTACAGATTTTGCATCAGAGATGATATGGCACTCACCATGGGGAATAGATTATGTGTTCCTGCCATTCCAGATTTGAAAAAGGAGATTTTAGAAGAAGCACACAGCTCAACTTATGCCATGCATCTGGGTAGTACTAAAATGTATCATACTTTGAAGGAATATTATTGGTTGCCAGGAATGAAGAAAGAAATAGCTGAGTTTGTATCCAGATGCATCATTTGCCAACAAGTGAAGCCAGATTGTCAGAAAACAGCTGGACTTCTAAAGAATTTACCAATACCTGAGTGGAAATGGGGGCAGATTACCATGGATTTTCTTTTTGGTCTTCATTGCACTCAGAGTGGTCATGATGGGATATGGATCATTGTGGACAGATTAAAGAAAACTGCTAGAATTTTACCTATCAGAGCTACCGATACTCTGGACAAACTGACAAAACTATATATTGAAGAAATAGTCAATCTATATGGAATTCCAGTATCAATTGTTTCAGATAGAGATCCTCAATTTACTTCTAAATTTTGGCTGAGCTTGCAGAAGGCTATGGGCACTAAACTGAATTTTAGTACAGCCTTTCACCCACAAACAGATGGCCAGTCAAAGAGAACTATTCAGACATTAGAGGATATGCTATGCGCTTGTGTTCTGGAATTCAAAGGAAACTGGGATACTTATCTATCTTTGATGGAGTTTGCATATAATAACACTTATCATTCCAGTATTGAGATGGCTCCATATGAAGCACTGTATGGAAGAAATTGTAGAACACCAGTATGTTGGGATGAAGTGGGAGAAAGGATGTTATTAGGCCTAGAATATGTTCAGATTACTACGGAGAAAGTGAAGCTGATTAAAGAAAAATTAAAAGTAGCTCAAGATAGACAGGAAAGTTATGCAGATAAACGGAGAAGAGACCTCAAATTCCAGATTGCAGAAAAAGTTTTTCTATGCCTATCACCTTGGAAAGGTGTTCTAAGATTTGGGAAAAGAGGTAAATTAAGTCCGAGGTATATTGGACCATACGAATAATCGAGCGAGTGGGTCTGGCTGCCTATCGACTAGATTTACCTTCAGAATTAGCTCGAATTCACAATGTTTTTCATGTTTCCATACTTTGCAGGTATATCTCAGACCCTTTCTCATGTATTGAGGTCACAGCCGATTGAGTTGAAAGAAGATTTAACTTATGGGGAGCAGCCAGTTGAAATACTAGATAGAAAAGAGTAAGTATTACGTAATAAGACGATCCCCCTTGTAAAGGTTCTTTGGAGGAATCATGCCATTGAGGAAGCAACATGGGAAAGTGAAGAGCAAATGCAATCCCAACACCCTCATCTCTTTAGATCTTAGCTAATTGAATTTCGAGGACACAATTCTTTAAAGGGGGTGAGTATTGTGACATCCCAATTCTTTTATTCATCCATTCTACGTAATCGATTAAAAATATAAGGACCAAATTAAATGTGCACACAAAATTTAGGATTAAAGTGGAAACAAGAATTATGTTATTAAAAAAAAGGGTGAAAAATCAAGAGGACCAAAACAAAAGCAAAACACGACAAAAGCAAAAGAACAAAAGGAAAAGGAGAAGAGAAGCCGTCCAAGTCTCTGCCGAAAATTTGTGAACCAAAAAAAAAAAAAGTTTTGGGGTTATATAAATTTAAGAATATGAGTTGTTAGGGTTTATTGGAGTTTTATAAATATACAATATTAGGTTGTTGTTTTGCTACTACAGATTTTAAAGGCATGCAATCGTGTTAGGATTATAAAGTTTAAAGTTCATGATGTTATTATAAAAAGCCATAATTGGTTAGTATAAGGATAAAATTTCACATGGAAGAATAAGTTGAAAATTATAGATATAAGTTAAAGAATATAGGATCATGAAAATTTTATGAACATATAGTACTAGATTATAAATTTACTTAGTATATGGTTTAAACGCATCAAAAAGCTATTAGATTATGAAACTTGAGGTTCTTGATGTTGTATTAAGAACTTATAATGATTTGTATAAGATGATATATTATATGAAGGAATAAGTTGGTGTTAGGATTTTATGGAATAATAATATGGCAATTGTCAAATTCAGAGAAGTTGAGATTCAAGGAAATTAATGAATAACTTCATGAGTATTAGTAAATAGAGAAATTGTTAAATGTTAAGAAGAACGAGTGTTTAAAGATTAAGAATTATTGTTATTTATTATTTTTGGTAGACATTGAGACTTTAATGTATGATGCCCTACAATTTCTAAGGTTGGATAAAGTCTAGAATATTTATATGAATGGGGCAAACTATATGTTTCATGGGAAAGTGAAGAAATCTTAGAAAGTTTAATGAAACGGGAATTGTACTCGAAGGAAATTTCATATTTATGAACTCTAGTTACTTAGAGAATTTTAATTAGTGAAATATGTTGCAAAGAACATAAATGAAAATGAGAGAAGAAGCGTAAAGAAATTTAGTTATGTTCGATGGATGAAATAGGATAATGAATTATTGATTCAATTATCAATTTATGTTACACGGGACACAGAAGAGGTTGGAAAAGCATACCAATCAAACTAAATCGCGTATATAGCCAGTGAGTGGAATTTTCTCAAATCTCTTGTAAATGAAATTTATTATGTTTCGATTTTATGTGATGATGTGAAGTTGTGACAAAGATACTTTTATAGATATTTTAAAAGTTCTTCTCTTATTCAAAAAATTATGAAATTTGAAAATGTGCTGTTTAAACATTTTCGAGATGCATGATTTGAAGTTTCCCCAAATTGCGTCCTATGTTTATAATCATACCGCCTACGGGCGAAGGGGCCTATGGCTCAAGCTGACCAATGAACGCTGTCGAGGCGAAGGGGCCTACGTGTTGGCTATGGCTCAAGCTGTTTAATTTGCCGCCTAGGGCGAAGGGGTTATAAGGTACCTATGGCCCAAGCTGATTATCTACGCGCGTATGACTTGATATCATGATTATGGAATGTTGGATACACTTGAGGGGAAAATTCTATGATAGTATTGAAATGAAAAGATAATGTTTCTATGATAGTATTGAAATGAAAAGATAATGTGATGTTCCAACATTGCAACGACTTTATGAGGGTTTGATCCCAGATGAAAATTTCTATGATTTGCTTGCATGAACATAAAAGTGACAAATGTGTTTTACTTAAAAATATAACATTTTTTTTTAGCATTCCACTCACGGGGCGTAATGCTCACGAAAATATTTTTTAATATTTCCCCTTTCAGGTATTAAATGAAGTTTGAGCAACACTTGGACTCCATTCTGGAAACGAGCCTTTGACAGACGTGTGCTCTTCCGATCTACTAGAATTGTAATAAGGAAATGTGTTTTGATGTGGTGGAATACATTTTGATATGTTGATATGTTTATGTATATCAAGAAGAAAAGAATAAGGCTAATATACTTTTCAATATATATCTATGTAGAGTTCATTATGTTATATACATATTTGATTTGGTGTTTTATAGTGGTTGGTTGGGGTTTTGAATTATGCTGGAGTATAGGTTTAGTGCAATTTTTATCATGCAGGGTGGTTTATTCAGAAAATAGGGGAGATGCTGCCAAAATTTTAGGAATTTTAAGAAGACAACGAGCCTTAGAGGCAAATTCTAACTTTTAGTTAGATTTATCATCGGCGCACGTCACATTTCTAGTATATTAGAGATACTAAAGGTAGGGCGTGTCAATTTGGTAACAGAGCACGGTTTAGAGTCTATAATTTTAATATTCTTGCATTTTGATCTTCTACGTATTATGAATATGTCATAGATGATCATGCCACGACGAGGATGGGCTCACAGCCTATCGGAATTGTTGCGTCAAACTCTAGTTATACTGGAAGGGAGCAATATAGGAGAGGCTGGAAGAGTAGAAGACTCAGTTCACCAGCCTCGTTAGCCTATTAGACCTATAAACATGAATCAAGCTGAACTAGTTGTTCCTTTCCCTGTTGACTACTACAAGCTAAGTAAAGAATTCAGTATTGAAAGAGCAATGAAGTTAGGGGCAAAACCTTTTACGGGAACAGCAGATGCCTCCGTTGCTGAGGTATGGATTGTAAAACTTCGACATATCTTTGATGTAATGGGCTGCCCAGATGATGTGAAACTACGTCTAGCTACCTTTTTGCTAGAAGAAGGGGCATATGACTGGTGGGAATCGGTATTGTGTACGATCTCCAGATCAGTCTCAAGTGACTTGGCAGATATTCAAAGATGCTTTCTGTGAGACATATTATACTATTTCCTTCCAAGATGCCAAGCAAGCGGAATTCTTAAAATTAGTACAAGGCTCAAAGACTGTTGTAGAATATCATAAGACATTTGTAGAGCTTTCTGAGTATGCAAAGATCTTGATCCAAGATGATTACTAAATGCAAAAGATTTGAAAGAGGGCTTAGAGAAGAAATCAGGACAGCCGTGACAGTATATGAATGGCAGAACTTTGGAAAATTAGTGGAAGCAGCAATGAGGGTAGAGAAAAGTCTCTCTGAACGGCGGGGTTTACAAGAGCAATCCAAAGCCAAAAGTGGAAACAGTCAGACCTGGTCTGGGTCTCGCGGAGGTAAACCATCAAAAGGAGATAAACAATTCTATCCAGGTGTTTCCACTTTAGGCAGCTTTAAGCAAAAATCTCGTGGTGCTTCAGTTTTCAGATTTAGCCAGGGCTCAGTACTGTAGCCTCAGCTTCAAAATTAGTCATGTGGATCTTTTTCAGTACAAGGAGACAGTTCTAGTGATAGTAGACGCCCTCAGTGTCAAACATGTGGGAAATTCCATTCAGGGGAATGCTTACGAGGGACTGGAGTATGTTATTATTGTGGGCAAGCAGGGCATTTAAAGCGAGATTGTCCACTCCTTACTGAAGAAAGTGGTGCTACTCCCAGGACTTTTCCTCAGCAGAGTTTTGGTAGTGGGAAAACAAATCAGAGTCAAAGAAACATTACAGCTGAGGGTTCAGGCACCGAAAAACGCACACAGTCAAATGTTGGCACTAGCACTAGAACTAAACAGAGAGGACAGCCAGGACATCCAAAGGCACAAGCTAGAGTTTTTGCAATGACACAACAAGCCGCCCAGAGATCGGAAGAGCGTTGTTATGGGTATGTTATCTCTTTTTGATAAAGATGCTCATGTTTTAATTGACCCTGGAGCTGCACATTCTTTTATTTCTTCTGCGTTTGCTAAACATACGAACATGAAACATGATCCTTTAGATAGTCACTTAGTAATAAGCACTCCAGTAGGAGATTTACTTTTAGCCAGTATAGTATATCGAGAGTGTAGCATTAAAGTGAATGGCAATGAGCTAAAGATTGATCTGATTCCCTTTCCTACTCATGATTTTGATATCATACTGGGCATGGATTTCTTAGCTGCAAATCATGCTTCAGTTGACTGTTTTCGTAAGGAAGTGGTATTCAGACGACTGGGGAAACCAGAAATTGTTTTGGTTGGACAACGCAGGATTCTTCCTTCTTGTGTGATATCTGCTATTACGGCGAGAAAATTACTCAAGAAGGGATGTGAAGCATATTTGGCTAGTATAATAGACACGAATATCAGTAAGTTGAAATTCGAGGATATTCCTGTGGTACGAGAATTTCCAGATGTGTTTCCGGATGAGCTTCCAGGCCTGCCTCCAGATCGAGAAATTGAATTTACTATTGAGGTTATCCCAGGTACAACACCTATTGCGCAACAGTCATACAGAATGTCACCATCAGAGTTAAAAGAATTGAAAACCCAGCTACAAGAATTGATTGATAAAGGTTTTATTAGGCCAAGTTCATCCCCTTGGGGAGCACCGGTTTTATTTGTGAAAAAGAAGGATGGTACTCTAAGGCTATGCATAGACTATAGACAGCTCAACAAGATAACCATCCGAAATAAATATCCTTTACCTCGTATTGATGAGCTGTTTGATCAGCTCAGGGGAGCAGCGATATTCTCAAAAATTGATTTACGATCTGGGTATCACCAACTCAAGATTAAGGAAGCTGATGTGCCAAAAACTGCTTTTAGAACACGGTACGGCCATTATGAATTTCTTGTGATGCCTTTTGGACTGACGAATGCTCCAGCTGCATTTATGGACATGATGAACAGAATATTTCATCCATATTTAGATAAATTTGTGATCGTGTTTATCGATGATATTTTGGTGTATTCTCAGAATAAGGATGAACATACTGAGCATCTTAGGGCTGTGTTACAGACACTACGAGAAAAGAAGCTTTATGCTAAATTTAGCAAGTGTGAATTCTGGCTTAATAAAGTTATATTTCTTGGCCACGTGGTTTCAGCACAGGGTATTTATGTGGATCCTCAGAAAACAGATGCAATTATCAAATGGGAAAGACCTACAAACGTGGCAGAAGTAAGGAGTTTCCTCGGTTTGGCAGGGTACTACCGTCGCTTTGTAGAAGGATTTTCAAAGATTGCCTTACCTCTAACTAGTTTGACGAGAAAGAATGCAAAATTTCAGTGGACCGAAAACTGTGAAAAGAGCTTCCAAGAACTGAAACAAAGGCTAGTCTCGGCCCCTGTACTGGCACTTCCAACCCCAGGTGAAGAATTTGTGATTTATAGCGATGCTTCACGACAAGGTCTTGGGTGTGTTTTGATGCAGAATGGCAGAGTTATAGCGTACGCTTCTCGCCAATTAAAGAAACATGAACTGAATTATCCAACACATGATCTTGAGCTGGCAGCAATCGTGTTTGCATTGAAAATTTGGAGGCACTATCTGTATGGCGAAAAGTGTCAGATCTTCACTGATCACAAAAGCTTAAAATATATCTTTGATCAGAAAGAATTAAATTTGAGGCAAAGGAGATGGCTAGAGCTGATAAAAGATTATGAATGCACAATTAATTATCATCCTGGAAAGGCCAATGTGGTAGCAGATGCACTTAGCAGGAAGATTTCTAGTACAGAAACTCAATCTAATAAAGTTTGCGCCGCTTTGATTTGTGAGTTGCAAGCTTCAAAAGCTCAGCTATCTGTAAACAATACGGGAGCATTGTTGGCTAGCTTTCAAGTGAGGCCTACTCTGATCGATAAAGTAAAGGAAGCTCAGACTCAAGATTCAGTCTTGAACAAATTGAAGGAAGAAGTTGCAAAGGGTGTACGTACAGAATTTTGCATCAGAGATGATATGGCACTCACATTGGGGAATAGATTATGTGTTCCTGCCATTCCAGATTTGAAAAAGGAGATTTTAGAAGAAGCACACAGCTCAACTTATGCCATGCATCCGGGTAGTACTAAAATGTATCATACTTTGAAGGAGCATTATTGGTGGCCTGGAATGAAGAAAGAAATAGCTGAGTTTGTATCCAGATGCATCATTTGCCAACAGGTGAAGCCAGATCGTCAGAAAACAGCTGGACTCCTACAGAATTTACCAATACCTGAGTGGAAATGGGAGCATATTACCATGGACTTTCTTTTTGGTCTTCCTCGCACTCAGAGTGGTCATGATGGGATTTGGATCATTGTGGACAGATTAACGAAAACTGCCAGATTTCTACCTATCAGAGCGACCGATACTCTGGACAAACTGGCAAAACTATATGTTGATGAAATAGTCAGTCTATATGGAATTCCAGTATCAATTGTTTCAGATAGAGATTCTCGATTTACTTCTAAATTTTGGATGAGCTTGCAGAAGGCTATGGGCACTAAACTGAATTTTAGTACAGCCTTTCACCCACAAACAGATGGCCAGTCAGAGAGAACTATTCAGACATTAGAGGATATGCTACGCGCTTGTGTTCTGCAATTCAAAGGAAACTGGGATACTTATCTATCTTTGATGGAGTTTGCATATAATAACACTTATCATTCCAGTATTGAGATGGCTCCATATGAAGCACTGTATGGAAGAAAGTGTAGAACACCAGTATGTTGGGATGAAGTGGGAGAAAGGAAGTTATTAGGCCCAGAATATGTTCAGATTACTACAGAGAAGGTGAAGCTAATTAAAGAAAAATTAAAAGCAGCTCAGGATAGACAGAAAAGTTATGCAGATAAACGGAGAAGAGATCTTGAATTCCAGATTGGAGAAAAAGTTTTTCTACGCTTATCGCCTTGGAAGGGTGTTCTAAGATTTGGGAAAAGAGGTAAATTAAGTCCGAGGTATATTGGACCCTATGAAATAATCGAGCGAGTGGGTCCAGTTGCCTATCGACTAGATTTACCTTCGGAATTAGCTCGAATTCACAATGTTTTTCATGTTTCCATGCTTCGCAAGTATATCTCAGACCCTTCTCATGTATTGAGATCACAGCCGATTGAGTTGAAAGAAGATTTAACTTATGAGGAGCAGCCAGTTGAAATACTAGATAGAAAAGAGCAAGTATTACGTCATAAGACAATCCCCCTAGTAAAGGTTCTTTGGAGGAATCATGCCATTGAGGAAGCAACATGGGAAAGTGAAGAGCAAATGCAATCCAATACCCTCATCTCTTTAGATCTTAGCTAATTGAATTTCGAGGACGAAATTCTTTAAAGGGGGTGAGTATTGTAACATCCCAATCCTTTTAATTATCCATTCTACGAAGTCGATTAAAAATATAAGGACCAAATTTAATGTGCACACAAAATTTAGGATTAAGGTGAAAACAAGAATTATGTTATAAAAAAAAAAAAGGCGAAATTTTCCAGAAATTTCGGGACATTGCTGGGCCAAGTGACTATATATATATATTGTATATAAACTAAAAGCTAACAACAACAATACAAAGCAAGAAAAAAAAAAAAAGAAAGAAAAGAAGAGAAGAAATGGCCGAAGCTTTCTGCCGTTTTTGAAAAAAATAAAATAATTTTTCTTTTCTTGAAAAGAAGAAGGAAGCCAATCAAAGGGGTAAACTAGTAAGTATTCTTGTCTTCAACCTTTGAATTTATAAAGTTAAAGAATATGGATTTTATGGAAATTTTAGGAACATTTAATATTAGGTTATGATTTTATTTAATATATGTTCTAAATGCATCAAATAGTTATTTGATTATGAAATATGGGATTCTTGATACTATTATAGAGATTTTTAATAGGTAGTGTAAAGATGAAAGTTTGGTATAGTTGAAACTTTATATGGAGGAAATGAAGTGAAGTTGATATAAGTTAGTGTGATAGTTTTATGAAATGGTATTATGGTGGTTGAAGAAGTGGTGAAACTAATAATGAATATAAGAAGTGAATGTCTTAAATTTAATAGTAAATGCGAAAATTAATTAAGACTAAAAACTAGTGTTTAAAAGATCAAGAATTAGTATTATTTGTTACTTTAGTAGGCATTGAGACTTGAATGTGTGATGACATACAATTTCTTAGGTAGAATAAAGACTAGAGTATTTACATGAATTATGTAATATGTAAGAGCAAGTGTAGAAAATCTTATTAAAGGATAAAGATTAATGTTTAAAGATGAAAAGTAGTGTTGTTATTTCTAGTGGATATTTAAGATTTTATTAAGTGACATTATCATCATTTTAAGATGGAATAAAATCTAGAATGATTAGATGGAAGGGATAACTATATGTTTAATGTTAAAATAAGGAAATTTTAGAAAGTTTAGTGCAATGGGGAAATTTTACTCAATGGAAATTTCATATTATGAACTCTAGTTATGTAGAAAATTTTAGTTAGTGAATGGTGTTGCAAAGAAATGAAGGAAATGAAGTT
>CAVNYN010269387.1:0-10214 GCA_963692815.1 Nyctanthes arbor-tristis
CTCCCCAATGGTTTCCTCGGAATTTCTAGCAAATTCTTCATATGCCCTTCTAGTCATAGTAGCAACTCTAGGTTCCCATCCGTGTGACATATCTGTAATCCCAATTACGTAAAATCTATCTTAATGGAGTTCTCTTAATTTCTTAAGTTAAATTTGAGGACTTAAAAAAAAAAGATTATGCTCAAACTCTTCTAAATTCTTTTATCGGATACAATATCTTTATTCTTTATACCTGGTTCTTTCTAAAAGTATCCGAAAATATTTTTTGAAATCTTAAGTTCTTTCTTAGTGGGATATTAATGTCTTTTAATTAGTTAAATTCCAAGGACTTACATATTATGATATTACACATTATGCTCAAATTCTTTATGTTTTCTAATCGGATACAAATACTAATTTTTTTCTGGTATATGAAAATAAGTAATCTACAAATAACTTAAAAATTGCTAGTATCCGAAAACAAAGTCAGTAAAATTCTTTACCTTTAGAGTCAATGGCGTGGACAATAGCGAGTGGCTTTACCACTTTAAAATTTGTTTAACTATACATTGGATTTTTTTTTAAAAATATTGCAAGTCTACAGAAACTTAGACCTATTCTGATACCAAGCTTTATCGCCCAAGTTCTAAAATTACCTGGAGCGTTAACTGGACTTTCTAATTATTTTGTTACAATAAAATAATGTGGAGAAACATAAATAAGATTTCAAATTAGCGAAACTTTATTAATAGAATAATAAATGATGTAGTCTTGACATTATTTCAAATAACTACAAAAATAAAAAAACATTTAGCCACCGCCAAATGTGCCGCTGCTAGCTCCAAAATTTGAAATGTTGTTTAGAATAAAGAGTGAGTGTTTTATTTTATTAAAACACTCAGTAGACTCAAGCGCACATACAGTAATTCATATCATAAAAACATAAATGTAGTCACAAAATTTAGCTAGACCAATAAGTTTGGTAAGGCATAAGCCACATAATTTCTAGGAAGATAGCCAACATAATTCTAGGCAATAAACCACATAAATGCTAGGAGAAAAGTCGCTATTCATTGCTAAGGCATGATATATTCAAGACACAAATATTAAATGACGTTATACATGTTTCATAACATGAATTGCACTTAAGAATCATGTAACTAGTGCGCAAATTTGAAGTAATTAAAAGCTTTTTAAAATAATGAGTCTACCTTAATGTTGACCTTTCAAGTTTGAGCTTGTGTGTATCTGGCTTTCGATCAACAACCGCACCACTTCTAGTCATAAGAGAGTTTGATAAAGTGATAATTATATTGTAGAATTAATATTTAAAAACATAAGGACCAAATTGGAAAATTTTTAAAAGTAGTGTTCAGGCAAATAAAAGAAATTCTAAAATAATTTGGGCAAAGTTGGAGCATGAGAAAGTTTCAAGATGAGTTTGGAACAATTGAAATAGATTTGACTAAAACCAACTAAACTACAAAACTTTGGGACAAAATTTAAAATGATAGAAAGATTAGAGGTTTAGTCATTTTGGATAAAATAATATTCTTGACATATGAGATTTCCTTTACTTTCTAGGATTCACGAATACAGAGAAAAAGAAATTGGAGGTAGAGTGAGTAAAACAATAAATCATATGCTAAAAAAAGGAAAAAATGGAAGAAGTCGGCTGATGATTTCTGGCACTTAACGTAGGTAAAGGCTTATTGGTGTATAAGTGCATGTGATTTTGTGGGTGTGTGTTTGCTCAAAACAATCTACTTGAGAGGCTGTTGAGCACTACTACTGTTGAAGATGAGTTCAAGATTTTCTCTAGGGTGTGTGCAATAGTTTGTTGTTGCTATGGTGAGAAGAAAGGTTGGTGAAAGGCTCTATTTTTACCATACATTAGACGTGTTGAGAAGGTAAATGGAGATATCTTAGGGAAGATAATTTGGAGAATTATGAGGGGAATTGTTTCGTGAGTAATGGATGGGATTAGATGGATTAGATGGGTGGGAAATGAGGAAAGAAAGCTATAATTGGCGAAATTTCATACATGATGATGCGGGAGATGAATTGCAGGGAACATTCATGTACAGTGGAAGGAGAACTAAAATGGGCTGGGCTAAAAGTTCAAACTATTTGGGCTGAGAATTTGGGCTGAGTACATGTTTAAAGATTGACATTTGAGGATTAGGTAACTTAACAAATTTTAGTGACTGGGTGATCAAAATATTTAATAGGGATTTTTACATGTAAGTTGTTACATTTGTAATAAATTGAAAAAAATACTCTTAATTGTAATTTTATTGGAAACAAATTGCAAAAATACTTATTACACTCTCAATTATAATTTATTACACTGACTGTATTCTTCCAAATAAAATGACCAAACATTTGTAATTTGTCAATTAAAAATTAAAATAAGTATTTTTCTAATAGCAATGGTCAATGGGTGTGTATTGGCTAATTTCTACTATTTAATAAACTAGTTTGGACAAAAAAAATATTAGAATTGGGCTTTGACTTTATAAAAAAAATAAACTGGATTCGGCTAGAATTAAATTGGACTTTATATTTAATGCTTAAACTAGACTAGCACATAACAAAAATCGTGTTTAAAAATTTAATTGAGATTATAGCGACCAAGTTAAAAGAAAGTAAATATTTTTGCTTAAAATTTTCAGGTCGCTACATAGCCGTCTACCCAGCTGTCAAATTTAGGGCTCTTCGACTGGCCTGTATGTCTGCATGCTTTGCCAAGCTCCAATGCGTGGTGAGAACACAACCAGGTAATCCATAGTGTGCTTGCACATTAGCCAAGCTCCAAGGGATATCTTCTAGAAGATAAAGCACAAATTAACCCGAGCAGAGTTGGTATGCGAAGTAAGCCTTACGAACTTATATCTGTTCTACCTTTTGCCCCAACATGTGGTCCATCCCCTATTGGATGCGTAACTATTTTCACTTCATGGTGCCGCACCCAATGTCTGTCTTTGAGATGCAATCTTGGCATACTCAACACTCAGGAACATGAAATTCTAGCATAATAGGATTCCAAATGAGAAACAACAATTATCTTGAATCTAGTTCCTGCAAACAAGCTTCTAGCGCAGGATGACCCCTTGCGTCATCAACCAAACCAGATCGGAAATGGGTCAACAAAAAGGAACAACTCATGCAATAAAAATAGAAATTCATTGGGCTGCACCTATTGATATCCCGTATGCTATATATAGTAACACTATAACTAGGGCATGCACAATTCCTAGTGAAGGCTGGTAAAGCCTCTATCCCCACCACAAACTTAACTCCAGCATTACATTGTTGCAACGAAAATGCTCAAGCAAGAAAGGCCTCGATTTAGTGAAGGGGAGGAATACAATTACAAACCCGTCCTTATTGTTGCAGTACCAACGGCTGAATTTCTTCAACTTGTCTGATGAGGGTTCTCGCAGAAAGTGGGAGACAGCTCCACAATTGGGAGATCAATTTTGTCGCCGCATGTGTTCTCCGTTGCTGCGGCCCTGCCCTTGTCCCCATCACCCTCTGTAGTTGCGTCCACCTCTGGCCAATTGATTTCCTTGGCCTCACCTACTTGTTCAGCCCTTGCATCGGAAGAGCACACGTTGCCCTGATTACCTGCATCTCTAGATGCTTGCCCTATGCAGAACCAAAAAAAGGGCAGCATAGGAGTCTATATAAAATTCATCGAAGGTATGTTGGCAATGAATCTAGGACCTAGATCATACCATAGAGCATTGCTTACCCGTCTCCATATAACTTGCTCATCGGCTTGCTGCTTAGCTTCTTCTTCGGTGTCTCGGCCTCTCTTGGGCAACACGGCAGAGAAACAACCATTACGGTGCCAGATTTTTCAACTAAAATATCCATCTTAGATGCCTCTGCTTTGTTATTCTATGCCGCTGTCTACTCCTTTTGCTGATCTTTGCCTCCAACTATTAGCGGGGTTCTAGCCCTTCGCTTCCAGACTGTCTTCTTCAGTGACCTCGCCTTCAACGACCACTTCCACACCAGCTTCTCCGGTGGCCTCACCTTCAATCGCCACCTCCCCAATCGCTTCTTCGGCTGCCTCACATTCAGCTGCTCTCCTCCGCAATTACTTCTTCCACACCCTACTCTTCTTGTGCCATTGCCTCATCTTCTGTGCCTCCTTCTTTATCTCCTCCACCACCTTTTCTCTCTCTTAACTGCTTTTGCTCTTGTTGTCAGAAATAAGCTTGCTGCTTGAGGGGCCTGGCCAATCAACATCTATGTCAGCCAATACATTCCTTTCGAGATATTGTTTTTCTAGAACATCAATCCTTTCTTGGACTTCTCCAGTCTTACTCCCACCGATCAAACCTTTACCAATCCCCCAATCTCCTCATCATCGCTCTCGTCTCTATTCAACATGTTTTTCTGCATGTCTATTCCTTGGCTTTGAGCTAGATTACTATCCGCCTTGCGAATATCTCTACCAACTCTTCAAGCCTGCCCATTCTCTCGTTCATTCTCTTGTACATATCCAGATGTCCAGCTCATCTGCCTAGATTCTTCCTCATGTTATTCTTTTGTAACAATTCTTTTCGTCTTACCACTCCTCAGCCCGTGCTTGGTCCAGCGCTGTCACCTCAACCTCTCTCCCACCGCTAAGAGGCGACGTTGTGGTTCCTCCTCGACCAGACTCTACAGCCTAAGCTTTGCCTCCTTGGAAACGGTGTTAGTATCGCTCTTGTTATAATGTTTCTTACCCTTCTAGCATAGCATCCTAGGGTGAAAGTTCCCAAGCCTCATGATAAAACTCTGACCTATAATGGGATGGCCTCATCGCCCATATCTGCAATAATGGCAAACCATGGTTAGCTGCAACTATGTTCCGCTATAATCTAGATTCCAGGTTCTGGCACAGTATACGGGGCTGACTATAACTAACATATAGAATGAAGGGGCACCTATACAATGTGTAGCTCATTATGCTCTTTTCACCATTAGGGCCCTTCATCTTTTCAGCTCATCTGGCCCAATCACGGCTTATCGTGCCAGCCAGTACATCGTACGCCCTCCGTCCCTAAGGGGACCTAGGCTAAGGCCAAGTCTGAAATATGGTTCTTCCAGTCAGCAGGGTAAATAATTTCCTCAGTATTCAGCAGCAGGGTGAGCAGGTACTTGTCCTTCTATCTGTCGCATTTCCTAAAGGCCTCTTCAAGATCAAAGACTAGGATTTTGGTTTGATCAAGGAAAATCCCTTTTTAGAATCACTTCACCTTCCTCACCCACTTAAACTGCTCCTCGGTAGGTTCCCTGCCACAGTTTAGGCTGATCACAAGAGTAAACACCTGTATGCTGAACCTGGTGTAGAGTGTTGAATTTGAACCAAACTCCTTCCTTCTTTGTCTTCACCATTCGCATTCACACCTCGTGGACGACAAGGGTAGAGAACTGCATTCGAGACATGTGTAGGAATCTCTAGAAAATAGAGGTCTTTAGCCTATTAGGCCATTCACTCGTCAGCCAGTCCTCATCTGGGAGAGCACTCTGAATAGGAAAAGCTGTGTGATAGCTCTGTGGCACCAGTTCTCCAAGGGAACAATATATTCAAAGTCCAAATTAAGAGGAAATCAAATTCAGTCTCTTTACAATATAGCAAGCATTGTCCTCACCCAGATCCCCATTTCAGAACACATGCATAACTAAGTCCTAACAACTACTACTATAAGCAAGATAATAGATGATACTGTAATCCCCAATGTGGTCACCATTCGCTTCCCTAAATTGTCACATGAGAGTTATAGATATTACCCCTAGTGCAGTCATGAATTTAAAAACATCTAAACCCAAGACATATAACGCGGGCTATGAGACCAAAAAACAACGGTTCATGCTTGTTTAGACCCTAAAGAAAATATCAGACCAACCACATAAAAACAACGGTTCATGCTTGCACTGAACCCTAAGAAAGTTGATGAACTCATATATGCAGCCAAACACACTCTAAATAGACGTTTGAGGGGAGATTTAGGGGTGGCTATGCAGGCCAAATGAATTTCATCCTTTTAAAATTATGTACTAAACTCTCTACGCACCTTTTTCGGACTATAGATGTGTTAATTGACAACTCGTATGAGGGACACCAGTTTCTGCCTGGACAAGAAGCTCTTTTCCAATGGCTGTACCAGATTCCTGCTCGTTCTTCAAACAACTCTTGCCCTTTGCTTTGGATCCACCGGATTTTTAGACTTTGACCTAACTTTGCCACTAGTACCCAGAAAAGATAGACACACATCCACATAATCGATGAACATTCGCTTCCTCATGGTCGACGGTTGGGTTTTTGAACTCACTTTGCCGGTATGATAACTCTTTTAGGCCTAATTTAGAAGGCCTTCGAGTGGATTCTTACACGTCGATGTAAATTGGAGAACAGTAGAGAAAGAATGATAGTCAGATTGTCGATTTTTAGAGCAGAGATTGAGGATTTTCAGAGATAAGATTGGGGATTTTTTAGGGTTTTCTCAACTCACCTGCTTTGATTTCCCGTCCAAAGTTTTTATAGAAGAAATGAAAGGTTTTGTGCTTCAAAATCGAAGTTGCCTCGAAAATTGGAGATAACTTCAGGGGGAAGACCAATAATTAATGAAGTTTGTCCTATTACTACAAACTTCTCAAACTCACGCATTTATTGCTCAAAATATTCGAAGCCGAGTTTCTCAAGTAAACAAATTTCATTTATGAAGTCAAAGCCAAAATTTAATGTCAATAAATTGGAGTCAAAGCAAAAGTTTGACGTCAACAAATTGGCACCATCTGTGGGAAAATCTTACAAAAAACCTAGAAGAGCTTTTGGTTGGAAAGATGAGTCAAAGGCACTCCCAAAGTCAAAGAATGAGGAGCCACAATATAGAAATACCCACTGGATTCAAAAGGAGAAATGTAGCACGAGTTGGCCCTTCACGTTCGGCCTCTGAAGCTAAAATAGAAGCCTTGAGAAGGTAGGTAGAAGCCCTCGCCCAAGAGGTCAGGTAGCTGCAGGAGCAACAAAACCTGCTGGTTTCTCTACAAAACATGAATGAATCCTCTTAGGATGACTCTTCATGGTTGGTCTAATGCGTTGATAGAAATCCAATAAGGACAGATCCTCCAAGAGAACACGTGAGAAGAAGGCTAAGTTTCACTCCTACGATCTCAAGGCTCAGGTCAATAGACTCCCAATGTACTAAGCATGCCAACTCCTTCTAGAAATGCAAAAGGAAGTAGCTAGCATATTTACAAGGTTAGGACATCAATCTCAGTAAGGTCCAAGGAGGCCGAGATCAATCCTCCATGTCCAAAGGAAAGCAAACAGAAAAGGAGAAGCCCAACACCTATTTCTCGCTATAGTCAGGCATCAAGTTCCCCCTTGAAAGCCCATAAAGGTCAACAGTCAACAACATAGCAAGTCAACAAGCTCGATGAGCTGAGGAATCGACTAAATGACCTAGTGGAGAGGCAATCCAGAGGGAAAGGAGCTGATGATTTTTGGGTAGGCCTTCTCCTTTCGTTCCTTCCATTAGAGAGGTCATTATGCTGCTAATGATAAAACTCCCCTAAATTTGAACTTACAATGGCGAGTCGGACTCCATTGCTCACCTCCACAGATATTTGTCATGGATGGAGCTCCAAAACGCAACCGGACCTATAATGTGCAAAGCCTTTGCACTTAGAAGGAAATGGCCATATTTGGTATGGAAACTTGGCTCTGGAGTCTGTGCACAATTGAGATTAGCTCTCCTTAGAGTTTGCAACACATTTCATGGGCAACTCCCAAGGAGATGCTGAGGACAATCAAATAGGGAAAGTCTGAGCAACTCAAGAGTTATTTGGACCATTTTAATAGATAGCTCGTGACGATGGAGAAGGTAGCCAATGAATCATTTTTGATAGCTGTAAATCAAGTTTATGTAAAGGCACACGCTTTTGGTAGGCAATGTATGAAGATCTACCACACACCTACACGGAACTCCTAAGGAGAGCTAAAAAATACATCAGCATAGAAGAGGCCATTGAAAGAGGCCCATGACTTGAGTGACCTGCAAAAGGATGAGAATAAAGATCAGAAGGTCAAGAGTGAGCAATGGGGAAATGAGGGAGCCTCTACCTCCTCAAAATCATTCACTAAGCTCAATGCTTCTATTGATCACATTTTTAATATCTTAACGACGCTCTTCCGATCTCCGAAGGCAAAGCCCATAAAAAAGCCCACAAAAATGCTGATCAATCCAAGTATTGTATGTATAACATGTTGTAGGCCATGACACAGATGGGTGCAGGCACTTGAGGCAAGAGATTGAGAAACTTATTGAGAGGGGATACTTAGCTGAATACATAGCTAATCACCAAGGACAAGACCTACAAGCTTGTCCTCAAGCATACCCCAACGCCCAAGCTCTACAAAACCGACCTCCAGCTGAGATACGCATGCTCAATAGCGAAAATCATAGTATGGAGGTTTCTAAGAGACAAAGGCGAGATCTCGTGAGAGAAGCCCATAATTGCTGTCATCTATTCACAACACAAACCACCACTACTCAGGTGAGCTCTTTCTCTTTTTGCAATGAGGATGCTTATGGCACTCTGCATCCCAATGTAGACGCCCTATTGATAACAATGCCAGTGTCAGGGATCAAAATTCACAAGACTTTGGTGGACAATGGTAGCTTGTAAACAAAACTATTGGAAGACTTTCCAACAGATGAAACATTGACCCTAAGAATTTGAGACCATATGGAACCAGACTCCAAGGCTTTACTGGAGATTTTGTTGAGCCTAAGGGATAGATTACACTCTTTGTCCAACTCGGAGACGAGCCCGACAGGAAAATGATTAAAGAAGATATTGTAGTTGTTGATGTTCCGTCAAACTACAATGCTATCTTGGGACGGCCAATCCTAAACGAGCTCAAAGTAGCAGTGTTCCATTATGTCATGAACTTCCCAACCAATCATGGCACAATCGTCATGCAGGGTGATCAGCAAGCAGCACGAGAATGTAATTTGGATTATGTAGTAAATGTAGCATCGTCCTTCAAGGTCTACACTCTCGATCCCAGAATTAAAAAGACAAGGGCACAAGTTCATCCTGGAGATGAGGATCAAACTATCAAGTTGGATGATTCAAGACTGAGGTTGAGCTCAAAATTGGTGCAGGACTAAGGGAACCAATGAGTACTCAGTTCGTTCAGTTCCTAAAGAAAAACCTGGACGTCTTCGCGTAGGTTCACGAAGAAATAGACGGGATCGACCCCAGGCAAGTCTGTCATAAGCTCAACATTGATCCGAAAGCTATGCCTATGAAGCAGAAGAGATAGCCTCTTAATAATGAGAAATATGAGGCTTCGGCAAAGGAAGTTGAGAAACTCCTTGGAAACATATTTATCAGAGAGGCTTTATACCCCAAGTGAAAAGAACTCTATCTAATAGAGCTTACGAGTCAAAGACATGCCGGGAGTTGAACTTATGGATCTATGGAATGCAGAACATTTGAAAAAATATTATCAATAGAAGGATTTTGAGTTTTTGTATCAAACTATTAGGTCACTGATAATGTCTTTGGCAGTCTCATAATAGAGCTCATCAGTGGTTCGTTTGTATTATGCTGAGCTCTTATACTTAGCGACTACCTCTTGGTGTCCAATGAACTCGTTAGGTGGGCCTCTGATCTCCAACTCCTTTAAGGTCTGTTCCAACCTCGACCTCTCAGTCATCAATAAGGTCTCTCACTCCTCATTTGTTTTCTTAATGGCCTCAAGCTCCACTCTTAAATGCGTTGCTTCATCTCTAGAGACAAGAAAATCCTACTTATTCTCCTGTATTGCAAGCTTAGCCTCTTCTTTGGCTTTCACTACCTTGCTCATCTCCTTACTGAGCTTGTTCTTCTTGTCCAGCTTCCTACGCAGGCGAGCCATGGCATATTGATCAAGAATGGCTGAATGAGCTCTCATGGCTGCACTCATCTAGTGAAGCTCAGCAATAGTCCTCCCACTTCTTTGTCCAACCCCTGGTGACGTTGCCCATGGTATCAAACAAGTTTGTAGGCACGCCTTTGAGCACCCAGAGGATTTCTTAGCAAGATTGAAGCCAAGCACGACCTTCAAATTCTTAGCTTTCACCTTCTCAATAAGGCCGTGACAGCCACAGTAGAAGGGAAGGAAGAGATCCTCAGCAATCAAGTCTAAGGGCCCCTTCTCCTAGAAAGCTACTCCTTCCTGG
>CAVNYN010269389.1:0-51138 GCA_963692815.1 Nyctanthes arbor-tristis
TCCAGAAGTGATAGGGGATGGTTCGAGTGAAACAGTTCTCTAAATTTGGGGGAATCTATCAAATATAGGGGGACCATTAGAGATGCCCTAATAGAACTAAACAACTTATGTGAACCAATCATATGGTGCACTTGGTGGCCCTATGTTCTCCTTCGTTATTGGTCCATATGAATTGTATCTACTTTTATTGTGAAACAGGAAGTAGTCTCAAAATCATTTATCATTTCGAGTATTTCAGAAGTATTATTGATTTCAGACAACCCTTCATAGATGAGTTTTTCTAAGGAGGAACAAACATTGGCTAAAAAGACAACAAATCTGTTGTGGTTTTTTGAAATTACAAATAATTTCTTTCACTTTTTTAAAAAATGTTAGTTTATGAATAGGAACCATTAGCTCCTTAGAAAATTTACTTCAGACACGTGTTTATTAAAAGTCCAATAATCGATTGCCTTCTTTGCGAATAATTAGTTGCAATAATCTTCTCCGATAAACCACTGATGATTAAATGACGTCAAGATGACGATTCATTTGACATCATCATGGGCATGGCAAAATCTCTAAGGTTAAAAACCGTACTTCAAATGATTTTTCAATCTTTTCATTCAGAAGAAATTTCTGGACCATCGTTATTGATTATAGAAGTCCATTGTTAAACATTTACTTTCTATTTTTAATATTTTCATAGATGTGCTGTTTGAATTCAGGTATCAAGATGGCTCATCTTTACCTCTTATTAGGTGCAGTAATTTTTCTCCATTTGGAAATTTATGATAAGAGTAAGATTAATATCGAAGGAAAAAGTTAAAGGGAAAAAAACTAAAGGGAAAATATCACCGGAAAAAACCTATTTCTAGATAATGTGTAGTGGGAAAATATAATAATTATAGCATTAGAGGGTTTTGTTTAGTTTTTAAAAATTTTTTTACAAATTATTTTATCATTTCTTTTTTTTATTCATACAACTGATATTCAATTTTTTACATAATATTAAGAGTCCCCCTCCAAAATGACTTCCCTTCTTGCCTCATACATTAGTTGGTTTTGATTGATTTTGTTGAGGGAAAAAAACCCAAATTTTTTTCATTAATCTAGCTCTAACTAGAATTTAAGAGGTTTCATAAGATTAAATGGGGTGTTTGTGTTAACAAAAGAAACAGAAGTGATAAAATCGTTTCCATAAACCCCCCCCCCCCCAGGCGTGTGCGTTATGCCTGTACATTTAGTTTCATGATGATGTTAGATTTGTTCAACTCTGAGTCAGAAGTATGACCTACGTTCAAGATCGGATGCATGATATATTAAACGGAAGCACTAAAAGTTTTGAGTTTAGATTGAAAAATGGACTGGACCTTTGACCAAAGAAGATCTTGATTCAAACTAAAGATGGCGACTAGTTAGACAGAAGGCGGATCAAACCCGCTCCGCCCAGTCGACAGAGCATTTTCACACCCCACCCGCCTCGTAAGCTGCCAAAATTTAAGACAGATCAGGTCGGGTTGCGGCACGATTCAAGTAAGAATTTTCCCGGGGTTTAATTTTTAAATTTTTTTCAAAATTTTTTATTTGTATGTTTTATTTTTAAAATTTAAATAGGGCATGGTGAATTGAGTTGTGACCGACCTGTCCCCAGCTCAAAGTCTGTGTGAGACCGCCTCTAAATTGTATATAAAACTCAAGTCCCAGGCTATTACAACGAAAACTTAAATTGTGCATCAAACTTTTATTTATTTTTTTTTTTTTTTACATATATGTATGTGGGCATGTGGTGAACTTTGATTTGAATTTAATATAATGTGTAGGAAAGATGTCAAGTAGATAAAAAATTACACGAGTCTCTACCTACAACTAGACTTGTATTGTATTACAACATAAATACACATTAACCTAACTTCATAGTAAACATTGTTTGAATAACTGACTTTAACTACCAATTGATATTACTGTCGAAACTAGACTTACTTCTCTAAAGCTCGGCAACGGGTCTAGTCTAGGTCAAATGCCTCTCCTCCCCAGTAGGCTTCCCGGTCATTAGGCTTCTAGTTTGGCTGCCATGCGTCAAACCCACATTCTTTGTACTTTACCACACATTATCAGCATCTTTATCACACATAGGCGCGTATAAACACGTCTAAACTTAATACTTCATCCCAACACTTTTTCATATTTTACGTTTTTCAAAATAATGATAAACTCAATGTCTTGAGCCAATATGTGTAGATTTAACATCAAAAAAGTGAATTACAAGTACCTTTGGATTATCCTGCAGAATAATTTGATAATGATTTTATGGTTCATTATTCCACGGCAACCGGCCCACTAAATTTCTGTAGAATTTAGGTGACAGCAACTTTGTTTTCATAGTGTTACACACAAAGATTTGACTAAAAACATTTCTCGTAATAATCATAGAAAATAATTGTATTACCTACTTAAAAATGCTTTGGTAATTGACATTTGACATCAAGTCAATGTGGCATTAAATGATAAGTTGAATCAAGTAAATCTTTTATTCATTCATTCATATAATTTCCCTTATCATAAAAGTAATATTAGTTATCGTCCATGGAAATTTTTTTAGTACTCTAGAAGCACTGAATACTCAATGCTCTTTGTCAATAAAAAAATCCACATATAAGTTCAAGAAATAGACACTTCTGAAGTACTAAAAAAAATTTTTGCCACTAGTACTACATAACATCATTCATTCTTATTATTATTTTCCTATTTAGACCCAAAACAGACTGTTTTGAGTTTTCTTCGAAAATATTTTGTCAAAGAAACACCCAGAATAACAAATGTTTCCTATATCTTGACCAATCCTAGATAGGAAGTAGTGATTGACAATCAATTGTAGTTATTAGATATGATTTTAAGCACCGGCTAATAGACTATTTGACATCCCAGTTGATTGGTCCATTATAGCTGTTAACTCATTAAATTCTCTACATAAATCCTGGGTTTTTTTCCCCTTCTACTTGAAGATAAAGAAAAAAACAGTACAATCAGAACATAATATGGTGCAATAAATTCATTGATTAATTTGAAGCTGTTAATTGTGAAGTTGGTTCATATCAAGACCAAACCCTACCAAGTTTCAACAACATTAAATAATTGGGGCCACCTGAGAACTTATGTCTTAAGAACCGCCAGAAACAACCATCAATTGTTTGCCAAATTTTGTCATAAATCTGGCTCCAACTCAGGCACCTAAACAGCTGACATTCACAATTTATTTTTCCCAAGATAACAATGCCATATTATTTCATGTCTACCAACTAACCATCGACAAGGACCGGGCATAATATACATGATCAGAATAGGATACACGAGAGTCGAGATTAATCAACACAGAATCCCGTGATATATGATTTTTTTCCGGGTTAAACGGTCAGTTCTACAGAAACAATTATCAAGTGATAGGGAGAGGAACATATATTTGCATAACACATGTAATCTAATGAATTTAAATCCCAGTACAGAAAGAAGCAACATGACACAATAACGCGGATAGCAATCATATAAAAAACAATGACCAGAAAGATGAAGAGGACTTGATTTCATGAAAATTTCACGTCTAGACTTTTAAAAACGAATTACAACCTATAAATCGAGGATGCAATCAAATTAATGATCGGCTTCACTCATTTTGGAATTTAGAGGAAACACCAAACATCAGCCTGTCCTGGATAAGTTTACTACAATTGACTGATATAACCATCACCTTTATTACATGCACTTGACTTGAGAGCCAATATATGCTCTTTCTATCAAATGTAATGCATGAGTTTCTTGCCGCAAGACTCTAGGAAAAGAAAAGGTATACCAGTTTCTATCTGGTGATGCTCCCTATGATCCCACTTTGATTCTCATACGTCAGTGCTTCCTCTAAAGTACTTCTCGTTCAACATTGGGACAGCATTTACTCTGTAGCTTGGATATATCAAATCACTGACAAGTAAAAACCAAACCAATGCCAGGACAGAGTTCGAACAAAGATACATGTACTGAAGTTCACAATTTTGGAAATACTGCATGATTTAATCACCTCAAGACAATTATGCCGCTACCTTTTTTCGTTTCTCTAGCTCTTCTTTCCACAACTTCCAAGCAATCCGGACTTTTTCCAATTGGGATTCAGGAATGTTTGTGTTTGCATCCAATGTTTCTACCCAATTCTTCCAAGGAGTATCTGAAGGGTCTAAAAACCTACACAACCGAGGCAACATTACAGAAAAGTAGAAATCATCAACTGACTTAAGAATTTCTTCTGATTCCACCAACGCCAACATTTCAGGCCTTGTTACATTGCCAGGTCGGTTTCTAATGGCAAAGGCGTTACCCCTCAGGATCAGAACTTCAGACGGAGCAAGTGGTAAAACAATCCGGGAGAACTTGGATAGTGAAAGCTTCAAAAGATCCTTTGGAAGCAAATTACGCTTTATTGCCACAGCAGTCCCTATCATTTTGCGTATCTGGCTACACAAATAAGTTAAAAATCCACAAATGCAACAAACTATAACAACAAAGCAATGAAAAATAATCAGTAGGATATGCATCAAAGCAACATTTCCTTTTCATTTTAGTAGGGAGAAGGCCTTGGAATATTCCCTATTGCTTTCCTAGGCGATGTTAAATAATCTCTTGTAATTTTATCTCCCTCATTCAAAAGCATATTCATAATTGCAATCAGAGCACATTTGTTAGGTGAAGCTCGATAGCAGTTGAAAAGAATAACTTAGATGAGGAAGTTAAAATTTGTCCCTCATCATGTGCGATTCCAGTATCTGCACCAAACATGTTCCGAATTTCAGGAAACATCTACAATGGAAAAATAGAAACAAAATCTTGTTTTCCAGAACCATAATCTAAGCGCAGGTCAGATTGATGTTTCTGTAATAAATAGGATACAAACAAGTGAGGTGAAGAAGTGGAAGTATATGCGGGTTCCATGGATACGTTTTTACAATGAAAACCTCATAACGACCAAACAACCCCTGTGAATCGACACATGAAATTGCACTTCCGATGATAATCATGAATGTTACCTACACTCCATCATAGGGCCTGCAATTGTCTGAGGATAAAATTAAGTTCTCAAGTTTATACTCCAGAAGAGCTAAAAATAATGGGACAGTTAACAACCAACCTGACATTGCTGTTATAGTTGCACCATTCATACGCATGTAAGGTAAAACTCCCTAAAAGAGAGAAAGCATGCTTATGAATTAAATCTATTTAGCTTTACAACCCAGCCCTCCATTGCTATTACATTTGCAACATTCATATGCATGTAAAAGGTAACAAGCAACTCCCGAAATTGAGAAAGCATGCTTCTGGTATCCAGTTAACTCTTAAAAAACTTACTTGATGCAACATGAATGACTCCCCGCAGATGGATATCTCTACGTAATTCAGACCAGATAACTGTTCCAATTTCCCACAACAACATTGAAAGATTTTTCTGAAATGTGAGGAACTTAGTCTATCATTCTCATCAGGTTCATACAACCAACGAGCAAGCACACGTGAAGTGGAAATTTGTTCCTTCAGATGGTTCTTATTTTCTACAAAAATTCCAGAAGAACTGGGCGAACTTGAATTGTCTGTACTTTCCTCAAAATCTGTTAATAAAGTTCCATTATCTCCATTGGTATCTTCTTTATCACTTTCCTCTGAAAAAGAGTTAGTTCTCACATCTGACCCTGTTCTCTTTACGGTACCATTTAAAGAAGGGCTTCTGGAAGGAAGTGGTTTTCTATATTTGGATCTAACTGTATAATTGTGGAATGGATGTTCTCCCTGCAAGACCACACGTTAAAGCAGATGTGTTGTATGAATGCAGTTCAGGTGATCACACATGGTAATATAACAGCTCAACAAAAGAACCTATTATTAGAGATCATAGGGATGGATTGCAGAGTGAACTTAAAATAATTTAGTTTCATGAGACTCAAGAAGAAACAACAAACAGCGAGCAAAAATCAATGACTAAGAAGCCTCAAAACATAAATAAGGGAGTTAGTACAAATTATCAATCTGACTCTATGAATTGAAACTATACCACTGAAAGATAAAACTGCTCTTCCAAACATAGAGACATACCTCAAAAGTATTCAATATACTATTGAGATCAGATAAATGACTATCCACTTCACTAGCAGTAAAAGCGCCTTTTATTCCAATAACCTCGGCAGGAAGAAGATATGAGTATTTGCGGATATTACATTCCTTTCTAGCATCAAAAGACCTGGTAGTTGCAGGACGAAATATAAAAAGTGATTAATAAAGGGAATGACGAGGTATGCGAAAATCTGTGATTCGGGTGGAGACTGGAAAAGGGCGATGCTGCTTTATTTTGTTAAATTTAATAAGACTTCAGCCAACTTTGCTATTCACAAAGAACGGAAAAGGTAACAAGGAAAAGTTGATTGCAATTCGCAACAGATAAAAGCACAGATTTTTAACCATCTCCAAAACATGCTTGTCTTTAGCTGCTTCAGACATTGCAATGTTGCATTTGTTACTTTCGCATGCCTTGCCTTGGGAACTGAATATAACGATGGTAGTAGGGGCTGGAGACGGCAATCTGGCTCGTAAGCAACAAACCCCAATGACAAATTTGTAAAAAGGAAAAAATAGAAGAAAAAAATTTTTGAAAAAATCCTAACACTAATTTTCAGTCAGTGAGGGAGCTTGTGCTGCAAAATTACTAGTACCAGAGATTGGGAAGGGTTATTGCGGTGCCCAGTGTACCCTGAGTTGAAGGGATGTGAGTTAGGCAGTGCAGAAGTTTCTACAAGCCAACATAGCAGATCGCCTAGAATACGACATAGCTCAGATGAATACACACTAACAGGACGTTCCTCTCGTGCTAGTAAGTATTACGTGATAAACCATTTCCATATGCTAAGAAAATGTAGGTACTAGCTTTTTCTCTACTATTTTGGCAAGGCTTCTATATCATGGTCACACAAGCTATATCCGAGTCAACTGGAAAATTAGGGAGTTGTGTTGCAGGGAATAGGGAGAAGGTCCAGATTGGCAGCGCCTAGCATAAGGAGTCCTTTTCTGTCCACTCTGGAGTTGTGTTCCTTTCCCAGGCTTGCAGTGAACATGCTTTAAAACCTCAAAGGGATTCCCCAAAACAATTTGTAGCATTTCAAATTTGGCATTGCAGGAATGAACCTTAGAGTTGTAACTCATAGAATTGTAAGAGAGAAAAAAATAATTCGTTTTTATAAAACTTTGTGGCTTATTTGCTTCTTTTACAATACCCTTTCACCCTACATGTTTCACAAATAAACAGTTCTGTGCACATTTTTAATGTGAAATTTTATTGAAAGGGTAGAGGGGAAAAAGGATAAGATTATCTCCAAAACATTTTGCTCTATATAACTGATGCCAAATTGTATCCAATAAGCAAGTCATGTTAACTTATATACTCTCTGTCCCGTTTATATAGTCTTGCTGCTTTTTCACAAAGATTCAGGGCCTTGTTCTTTGAAGCTTCTCCTACAGAAGGGGGGAAAAGGCTAGTCAACAAGTCAAATTCACATACCAACCACATATTCTTCATAAAAAATTACTCAAATTTCTCCTATTCTCTCTCCAATTCTCCAATAAAAAAGGAGCTTCTTCTTTGTGAAAGAAGCTACAAAGATAATGTTATTGGGAAAATAAATTCTGTAAACTGTGTTTCTAATTCACCCTTATTTACTAAGTAATACTTAAATTAAAAGTAAAAATTAAAGATTAAATAAGGGTGTATTAGTAAATAGTAATGTAGTGTAAAATAAACTCTTTAATATTAAAACAATATTATATCATTCGGACCAAGTAAAAAAAGAAAGGAGGGCCTATATAAGTGACACAGATAGAGGAATATTCATTGATTTTCTCAACATACAAAATCTGTGCTTTGGAAGACATTACCTGAATACATAAGAGACTTGAAAGATGATTTACAACAGACATAAAGACGGAAAAATGATTTTCATAGTTCTATTTTGTTTGCTTGTTCTTCCATATTTTTAACAATTTCTCTGTGTTGTATTTATATATTTATTTTTTGTTGGATTTTTTATTTTTTTGGGGTGGGGGTGGAACCTTATTATTTAGGAAAGTAAAATAGGAAAAGAAGTTATGAAGAAACTACCTTTGTGAGGGAAGGATGCTGAAAACTTTAATATCTAGAGGAAGATAAGAATTAATATAATCAGCAAGAACAAAGCCATTAGGATCATTATCCCAAGCAAATTCCGGGATCTCCATTTTTAGAGATATCATGGTGGCCAGTGAATGCACCTGAAATTAAGAGAAATAAGGTACTTTTCAAAATAGTCACAGAGAGAACCACAAGAATGCCCTGCACAACTATTCTGGAAGGGCATGAGCATGAGCTATTCCATGTAGCTTACTCCTTTATCAGTCCGACTACTTCTTGCCCATCCAATTTTGTTCAGATCCCCAAAATTGCTCTCTCTGATTCCACCAGCTTTAAAGATAGCTTTTTCTAGTTCACCTTCAATGGCTACATGACATCATCACAGAGTTATAGGAAAATCCAATTAAATGCTAATTTTGCCACAAAATATGCAATTTGTACAACACCAATTTTGCAGTTGAGAAGCCAGAACCTTCTGCTAACCTAATAGATACAGACACACACATGCGGGGGCGGAGCGCCCCCGGGGGGTGGGGTGGGGGCACACACTGACTGTAAACACCATATATGATGGCACGAAGGTGCTATCTTTTCATCAAGCATCCTGAATCAATTAAACATATCAATACAGTATGAAGTAAAAACAGTTTCCATTAAACACAGACACAGGCTGCCAGATAACTACCATAATCAATGATAAAGAGATATCCATTTCTTCTCTCTCTGCCTCTTTGAAGGATAAGGGTATAATGTACCAGAGTTGAAAAGGCCGTACTTGTTCATTTATTTAGCACACAAGCCATGAAGATAGAGAAACTGAGAAAGGATATTCAACTTGAGTCATCATGCAAAATATAAAAGGGAAAGAAAACAATTATTTGTGGTGGCAAAAGAAGTCCAGTGCCCTAAAGAACCAGTGTACAGGAGAGACACACAAAAACGGGAGTGCTCCACTGCAGGAAATTTAATGGACTCTGTGCTTAACTCTTCTTGCATAATATCAGAACCAAATTGTAAAGCATACTATTAAATCTTTTTACTCTTAAAGGTTTTTTTCTCAGCCAATCAACAGCAAGACCCCGTCAAACTACTGCTCCCAAAATTTAAAATTAATTGATGGGGTAAACAGAACAGCTGAATTCTTGAGAAGTGAGAAATGAAAAGAAAAAGAGAAAGGGGAAGCCTTACTAGATAACTCGGGCTCATCTCTTTGAATTTGCAAACCTGCAACGAAATTCAAACAGAAAGAAGTTATGGAAAAGCAATTGACAGAAATACAAAATCACAACCAGCAAAAGGGAAGGTTCTATCAGTGTGGATTAAAGAAGTGACCTCGGTAGTTGGAGCCCACATAACCTACACGCATTACAACTTTCTTTTTCCGGAAGGGTTCCCATTTATTGGCTTTGTTTGAAGGCGTTGCAGACTGCTTGGCCGCTCCGGCGGCGGCTGCGAGAGGCTCGACTGGAGACGAGCTGCAGACGCAGCGCAGAATTATTCTCAATGGTTCACTGGGGTTTGTGAAGCGTCGGTGAGTTATTGATGGAGCAGGCAACCTTTGAAAAACTGAGAGTGGGAGTCGCAGTCGTATCAAAGAAACCGCCATGAATTTACCATAGAAGAGAAGCTCAGTCCAACGTTTGGGCTAATACGTTTACTTTGCAGATGCAATCCAACCGGAATTTTATTTTAACCATAGTTATGAGACCGGCTCCGACATTAACCCGGCGCGGTCATTAGTATACTGATTCAACCGGTGGCTCAACAGTCGAACTGATAGATCAATTCTTATCAACTCGTTGTATTATTTTTTACAAATATAACATGAATAATTATCATTTAGTGTCAATTCTACTATATTTTTATAATTAAATATTATTACACGAGTGTAAATAAAACTAATAAATATTATTTACTAATAAAAACTATGTCATGTGAAAAGTGACTGCTATATGAAAAATAGAGGTTAAAAGACGTCATTTGACCTTAGAATTCCAAATTTCCTTGATATGAAACAACTCGGACGGTTCTTGAATTTTTGGATTACTCGTTTAGTGCGAAAACTGACGGATCAGCTGGGTCATTTGCGGTTTGATTGTATAGTATTAAAAATATGTTAACCAGACTAGTCAGGTTAACAAGTCACCGGTTTTCTGGTTCGACCAGCCGGTCTGGTCCAGTTTTAATAACTATGACTTAATAATGATAAACTCACGTATTCTATAGCGTCCATTAAACACTATTTTATAGAGTCCAGTATATATGTGGTAAGCGTCCATTGGACACATTAGAAGAAGATCACCTCATTCCACTCTAATGTGTCCAATGGATACTTACCACATATACAGTACACTGTATAAAATAGTGTCGAATGAACACCCTAGAAGCACTGATGATAGACCTCACTAGTAGTAGTTTATGCAACGCCGTTCTACTGAAATACACAAGGTAAGGTACCGTATTATATGACCATGCATATTGAAACATGTCAAAAGAGAGTTTAAGATCATGTGACGTGTCTCGATATACGTTATATGACTGTATAAAAATATTGTTAAGAACATCTCTAATGCAAATGTCTACTCTTAGGGTGACGTTCAGGAGAAATCATACATAAAATGTGCTCATTTTAATTTTCTCTATCTTCTTTCTCTTCGTTTTGACCTTTTTCTTTTCTCATTTTTCACATTTTCTTCACAATATTATTGGCATTTTCTACACCTAGACATTGTCAAAGATATCATAGAGGAAAATATAAAATAAAGAGAGAATAAAGCAAAGAAAAAGAAAGAGAATATTAAAATTTTTTCATTTTATATGTCTATCTCTTTTCTCTATGTCAATGTAAAACTACACATTCACATAAGAGACACTTTTAGTGACAAAAATTAAGGTAATAAAAATCAAAAGGTAAATTTGTGAATTAATACATTTTATTAGGGGGTGTATTTAATTAAGAATTTTATGACATTTAGGGACTTTTCAATCTATGGTTATAGTCAAAAGTGTCTCTATAGAGGAGACATTCTGTTTATGTGGCACATTCTTATTAATAGGTTTATAAACCTACATATGAGGCCATATAAACTAGTTAAAGAGAATACGCTACATATCGGGAGTCTTAATGTGTCTTCATATCAAAACTAGTAGTAGTCATTAAGTAATGTGACAATTGGCCAAAAAAAGTGCTATTAAACTTCTCTTTATTTCTCTTTTCAAAAAATCCAATAATAATAATTATTTGTTAAATACACAATGTGAACGTTGTTACTTTGGAGAGTTAATTGAATGGAATGTCAATTTTCTTTACCATATATAGACTGTCATATTGTTGCATTAAAGCATCTCCAATATCATGAGGGTATGGACTTGGTCTATTGAGAAGTGAGAGAAACAAAAAGTTCAAGGGGGTCTCATTATTTTATCTATTTTCTTTTAATTTTGATTTTCTTTTAATCACATGTTTCTCTTTTAAAGCATCCATATTTGTAGTGTTAAAATTAACTATCAACATAAGCAAAAAGTAGAGTTTTTAATAATTGTTGAATGATACTTAAGCATGTTAAATTTAACTATTAATTTGTGCCACATTGGTAATTCTAACTAAGATTATTAAATTTAATAATTAATTCAATAGTCAAATGGTGAGCCAATCACAATTTAATTAAAATAAAAAAGAAGAAATAATACAACATAAGTATTAAGTTTATTGTTAACTTTAATAACAAAACTAACTACTTGTTAAATTAAATACCTTTAAGTTTAACAACTACTTTAATATCACCAATGTAGGTTTTTTTTGAGTTGTTAGCTAAAAACTATACTAACAATCTACTTTAACACTACAATGTGGATACTCTTACACAACTTTTCCTTACTTTTCCTTCATCGTGTCTCATGTAGGGCCCCATTATACACATCTATCTTCACCTCTTTCACTACTATTTTATCATTCTTTAAACTAATTGTATACCCGTGCGTTGCACGGAATAGAATAATTTGTAAAAAAAACGCGATAATTAGAAAAACTAAATAATCACAATTTTATTCCATATTACTTACTCATATACATATATTACTAATCTAATATATATAAACAGAATCAACCATATTTAGAATCGGGAATAATTAACATAAACGAAAGAAATATAATGAGCAATTGTCGTACCATTGCCATCATTCATTTCACTATTCACATTTGTGGTCGACTGTGTCAATCGAAATGCTGCATACAGAGATATTTTTTTTTTTTGAAACATAGATATTTAACTATTTAATTGCTTTAATTACTGCATAGAGCAATTTCAATATTCAAATTATAAAATATCAACTCATAATCTGTGTTAAATTCTAAAGTCAACAAATGATGCATAATTAACATGTTACTTCTACCATTTTGAAGTTAAGGAATTATAGGAAAAAATTTACAAAATTAAACCAATAAGCAATCACAGTGCAATATTGTATGCCATTTTCTCTCTTCATTATTCTTTTCATTTTAACTTTTCTTCTTATTTTACAACACCTAAACAAAATCCAAAATAAAACACTAAATACAAGAAACCAATGCAAACCTCATCATTAAGAGTAAGAAAGAGAAGCACAAAAAAATGAAAAAACGAAAAAAAAGAGAGGGAGTAAGAAAGAGATTTCTTACCGTTGGTCATCTCACTCAATGGCACTTTTGGACAAGAGTTTGGATAACCGGTTAATAAACTATTCGTTGATGAGACATGCACAATATTTTCCAAAGTAACCCCACGTGATTTTTTTGTCCCGTACGAACAAATTCTGAAAAAAAATTGAAGAACATACAGAGAGCATATATAAATTGAGATAAATTATAATAAAAAAGAATTTGAGAGAAATGAGAATCTGGCTTTAGTATACTGTACAATAAACGATTGAAGCAAAAGTAATAATAATATATAAAATTACAAATTTAATTGAATAAGCTTACCTTTTTCATCTCGTGGAGTTCCCCGTCCGTTAGAAATTACAGTGATTTGGTTAACTTCCTCATTGGAATTTAATATGTCTAATGGATGCGAATAACATAAAAACAGCACGGCGTCAATATAAATACGATAATCAATATCCAAACTACCATTAATTATACTTCTTAAGATGTATTGCATTGAGTTATTCGTTTCAAATAAAGACATTAATTCAAGAAAGCTCAAAAAATGCAGAATTCAATGACAGCTATGTACAGATAATAAAAATTAAATGGATAAACAATTGAATTCAAAATAACACGTTCCATGTTGATAATCATGAAGCTCCTACCAAACCAATAAACCGCCAAAAATCCTAATTACATGACCGTATAATTACATTACACCTAATAGAAAATAAAATCAAAGAAAGAGATGGTGACAGCTGAACCCAATTTAACCCTTAAATCACAATAAGTCAATACACAAAGTTTTGTAATGGTTGTTTAGATGGATTCTTTATATGCTTTTTTAATGAAGTAAAATGGTTGAAGTGTATTGAAAATACCTGCTTATTTATAGAAGTGGAGTTTGTATAATATGGGAATGTGAATGATAAAGATAAATAAAATAAGTGTAGAGATAAGTGTTGCACTTGGTGTAGAGATAGAGAAAAAATATTTGCAACGTCTATTGTGAAGATAAATTTGATTAATTTGGAGTTATACCTAAAACATGTATGATGATGCCTACACATATATAATAATATATTTCATATTATGTTGCAAATCAGTTTAATTTAGAGTCTTGGAAAAATATATAAAAAAATGTAAATAATTCGTTTAATTGATATGCTTACATGTATCCAAGAATATAATAATGATTATTATTATTATATGATAAGTGAAGAGATAAGTGCTACAATTGGTGAAGAGATAGAGAAAAAATCTTGTGAAGATAAATTTGATTAATTTGTAATTATATCTAAATCATATATATGGTGATGCTTACACATATCTAATAATATATTTATTATAATAATTATTATTATTATCATCATTTTTCTTAAATTTAATTTATCTCCGTCGATTTTTATTTTTATATATCATTTGGATTTCTTTCTTTGTTTTTTGTTTAAATAATTTATGTTATGGTTTTTAGTTGCGGTGAAGTCAGTAAATCGTTGGCATTTGATTATTTAATTTGTAATTGTTAGAGTTTTTTAAGTTAGTTATTGAGTTGAATTGTGTTTACGATGTAAATTATATTATTATTATTAAACAAAAACATGCATCATTTCTCTTAATGTTTAATTTGAAGCCTAAATATATTATTATTTATAGTTAATATAAATAATAAAAGGATATGCAAGTACGATTATGCTTACATATAAGAATATAATAATAATGATTATTATTATTATTATAATATAATAAGTGAAGAGATAAAGTCTTGGAAAAAATAAATGAAATAAGTGAAGAGATAGGTGTAGCAATTGATGAAAAGATGAAGAAAAAATCTTTTGCAACTTCTATTGTGAAGATAAATTTGATTAATTTGGAATTATATCTAAATCATGTACGGTGAGGCTTACACACATCTAATAGTATAATTCATATTATTATTATCATCATCATCATCATCATCATTTTTGTTAATTTCAATTTATCTTCGTTGAATTATGCTTAATATATAATCAACGTACTTTAATTTCACGTATCCTTTTATTTATCTCCTTTTATTTTATCTTAATTACACGTATCTAATCTAATTTATCTCCGTAGAAATATGCTTAATATATAATCTAATTACATGTATCTTAGTTACATATATATAATCTAATTTGTCTCATTTCATTTTATCTTAATTACATGTATCCAATCTAATAATATATTTCGTATATTATTACTATTTATGATTAATGTTATTATTATTTTTATTAAATAAAAGAATGTAGAAAATTAGGATAATAGTTTTGGTGGGAAAAATGACATATGACCACTATCATACTTTAATATATATATATATAAAAGATAAGATAAGATTTTCAATATATTTATCTCGTCTTTTTCACTTTTCCCTCTCTTTTTTCTCCACGAAAATTTTCAATTAAATTAATCATTTATACACCTCGTGACCACTACCATACATCAGAGCATCTCTAATTAAACGGGTATATATGTGGAAAAGAATATCAACATTACATTTAAACTTTCAAATGCAACAGTGTTCACATTTCATATTTAGCAAATTATTACTTCTCGTCCTATTAAGATAAAATTTTTTGTTTTCTTTTTTTTGTCCGTCTCAAACTATATGTCACTTTATTTATTGAAATGTAGTTGAAATTTTCTCAGATGCTCATATTTAATATACACCGTTATCTATGAAATAATATTATTAGGCTGAAATAATTATCCAAAAAGGGTAAATCAGGAAAATGCTTCTAAATTTTACTTTTCCAACAATATTAATTGATATTTTCTTAATCATGGTGAAATAGGAGCGAGCCTTTCTTAATGGGATGGATGGAGTATTAAATATCTTTAAATTCATATATTTTTTATGGGATCTACTTGTAATACACAAGTTTCAGCCACTAATTTTCACAAAATCCAATTCTATTTTTACAGAGTAAATTTCACATACAGTCCCAACATCTACACAATACATCTGTTGGGACCTTATTCTTTTTCTTCAATGCCATGTCTTTAACTTTTTATAAATTTATACATGAACTCCCAAATCCTATAAAATTAACGCTTATACACCTTACTCTTTTTCCTTTAATACCCCTTGCTTTCAAACTAAAGCAAAAAGAATCAAAAAATAAAAAATAAGAAAATGGAAAAAAGAGAAACAATTTCTTTCCACCGTACTTATTTAGTTATCAACATCACTCCTAACTTTGCTGTAAATGACAAATTTCAATAATCATTTCTGACAACAAAAAAGAAGACTCATATTTTACTATGTGCTCATCACTATTATCAGAAATAACATTAAAAAAAGGGGTTTTCCCCGGAAAAAGAAAAATACTTCATGTATTTGTTATTTTCGGCCAAACTGAAGATATTAGTAGAGAATTGGTAGCTATGAACATAGGTGGGGAAAAATTATTTTCTTTTTAATTTTTTATTATTTTTAGAACTCTTTTGTTTTTATCTAAAAAGTAACGACAAAAATGTTACAAGGGCCTTATCAGTGAATTAACGAAAGATTAGGAATCTATGATATTTGAAAAAGATTGGGGATCTAGCTGTTAGAAAGAGAAAAGACTGGAGACCATATGTAGAAATAACTTTTTAAAATAAGGGTAAATTTCATAAAAGGTCTCCAACCTCTGAAAAGTAACAATTTCATCTATAATGGTTTTTTCAATGCTCAAGTTCTCAAACCTTTCAAAAAGTTGCACAATAGGTTCCTATGGACAATTTTTGTCAATTTTCAAGGTTCATTTATTCATAAAGTTTACCCTTTATTCAAATGTAAAAAAACAAGAAAACAAAAGTTTTAAAATTTATCTTGATTTATCTACTACTTTTCTTTTTCACACACTTGTATATATTCATCTAATATCATCTTTCCATCCATCCGTCCAGACAACATCCATGGTGTCCACCACATCACACGTAAGTTTATTATAGTGAATTTTATGTGCACACCTTTAACTTAGGTTATATTATCTAATACGCATATTGCCATATGGAGACATGTATTTAATACTAGTACTGGTAATTAACATTATTCATCATTAAAATAAACGTAAACGTGGTTTATTGGATTTGTTCGCTAAACATAAAAGGATAGATTAACAAAAATTATCCCAATTATAATAGTTGAACCAGGAAAGCATGAGTTTGAGACCAACTAATAAACACAAAACGAAAATAAGTTAGAACCATGAAAGCATCAGTTTGAGACCAACTAATAAGCACAAAACGAAAATAAGGTTGAGAAAATTGTATAGAATTTGGGAAAAACACTACTTTCATGTAATGAATGAATAACCTTATCATTAACCCAATTTAATATGGTAAAATCGTAATATTTGATGTTGTCTACGCCGATATTCATTTTAAATGTGTTTTTCAACTCATTTTGTGTGACATCATTTTATGTAATAATTTTTTCAAAAGCTAAAAAAATACCGATTTAACTTATTGAAAAAAGTGAAACAAGAATAAAATGAAATTAGTTATCAGTTTACAAACCAATTTATCACTAACCAAATGGAGGTCTTCCTCTCCACGTAGGCTTAAAAAAGAATATACATCTGCCTCCAAGAAGCTCTTTACCAAATGTTCATATTCTTTAATTACTCCCTTAATCCTCTTCAAATAATTGTTTTCTTTCAATCCCACTTCTCCAACTCTTCTTTTGTCATATTTGCTTAACTTACAGTCAGATTTACCACGAAAAAGTAGCAGTATAATAGTAAATAACTAAGTTGCCAAACATAGAGAGTGCTTGATTCTATTCATGAAAACACATTTTAATCTCACTTACTATTAATTTGACACAGATTTGACAACTGCTTATTTATAAATATAAATTTCAAATTTTTATTAAATCTACAACATTCATTTCATCTCATTATAATTTATCGTTATAATTCAATTTAAATAAATAGCTAGCCACACAGTGCAGAGTTTCTTTATTTTTATTATTATTATTTTTTGAAATTCATCAATGTTCCCTTGTAATAATTCAACTTATTATCTTCTTCTCCCGCACCTCTCACCTGATCCTTTCTCTTCTTCTCGCACTCTCCGTTGCTCACCCACTTAAACCCTAAATTGGACCTACCCCTCACTCCCCACGCCATTATCTTTCCTCTTTAGCTTCACCAATTTACGCACAGTAGCGCGAGAGAAGAGAAACGATGAATCCTTCACTTCTCCTCACCACACCTCACCACCCAACCCTCTTTCCCCCTACCGTAACAACCACCAGACTACCTCTCCGCATATCCCAGACTCGGTTTTGCCGCTTCCGCCGCCGCTATAGAATCCCCACAATCCGGGCTTCCTCTTCGGACCAACATTCTGGGTCCGTTTCTACGTCGCCGTCAGGTGTTGCTGTCAAGCCCGATGTTTTTGGGGAGAAGAGGGAGCTCACGGGTGTACATTCTTTGGTGGATTCAATGTCTCCCCCTATTCGGATTGCCGCCTCGGCTCTTATATTTGCGGCTGCTGCTGCGGCTGGTTATGGGCTTGGTTCGCGGTTTGGGGGGTCTCGTAATGCTGGTCTGGGTGGTGCGGTGGCTCTTGGTGCTGCCGGAGCTGGGGCTGCTTATGCGTTGAATTCTTGTGTCCCGGAGGTTGCGGCAGCGAGTTTGCATAATTACGTGGTTGGATGTGATGATCCTGGAGCTGTGAAGAAGGAAGATATTGAAGCCATAGCTATAAAGTAAATATGACACACACTTCTAATTGGCATTGTGTCCTGATATTTAACTAAAACTCCATTTCACGGTTGGTAGTATAGTTCTGTGACATAGCTAAGTTAGTTTCTGATTGCACAGAACGGAAGTTATCAGAATTGGATTTGTAAGTTATTGGACATAAATTGGATGGGAATTTTCATGACTTTAGCTGTAAGAATCCTTCCCCGGTTCCACTCTATTTATATTCTTTTCTCTCAACAGTTTATGCTTGTTTAATGTTTCAGATATGGTATTAACAAGCAGAATGAGGCATTCAATGCAGAGCTTTGTGATATATATTGCCGGTATGTGAAATTGTTTGACAATTATATTTATCAACACTGGTGCTTTTGGTCCATGTAGAAGCGGTTTGTCACTTATTCTTGCTGAATGGAAATTCTGTCCTGCAAGTTCGAAAATAGAGCACATGCATTTAGAACTGGACAAATGCATGCAATAGCTATACTGTATTATGATTGTATGTCATTGTCGGTTGTGTATACAAGAGTTAAAATGAAGCGCTAAATGTTATCGGTCACGTTTCTTATCAATATCAGCAAGACAACAACTGCAAGACATGAAACTTGCTAGAGCTTTTTCTCTAACACACCTAACATGCTTACCTTGTGTACCATCTCAGTAATTTTTTTCTCTGGTAGATTTGTATCTGCTGTGCTTCCCCCCGGAAGTGAAGATCTCAAAGGCAGTGAAGTTGAAACTATCATCAAATTCAAAAATTCGTTGGGCATTGATGACCCTGATGCAGCAGCCATGCACATGGAGGTAAATATTACATTCGTTATTTGATTTTATGCTAGCGATAATAATTGCTGCAGCTGTGGTTGTAACTCAGATGTTTAATTTTATGCTTCTTAGATTGGTAGGAGAATTTTCAGACAAAGGCTTGAAACTGGTGATCGGGATGCTGATATAGAACAACGCCGGGTAGGAAGTCATTTGGCCTATATGAGTTATGATACTGTAGGTTTAATGCCTCTTTATGGCTGCAGAGATGTAGAGCTTGACCATTTTCATGTTTCCAGTACAGGCATTTCAGAAGCTAATTTATGTCTCCAATCTTGTATTTGGAGAAGCATCTGGTTTCCTGCTACCTTGGAAACGTGTTTTCAAGGTTACTGATGCCCAGGTAATTAATTTTTGTATGGTTCATGCGGTAAAATTTAAGTTCTGTTTAATATTTTTTGAAAAGCATCTATTATTCTTTTAATTTTTGGAAAAATAATTGAATTTCGTGTTGGTAAATCTCATTCTAGAGTTCCATTTTATTTCTTTTTGTGCATTAGGTTGAGGTTGCTGTTCGTGACAATGCACAAAGACTGTATGCATTCAAGCTTTTCTCAGTTGGCCAGGGTAAATGCATGATAAATTTGTCCTTATAAATGCAATAAATTTTGGATGTCATAATCAGTAAAATTCTGGCAAATTTATTTTACTACTCATTTATTGCTTTTTTATTTTATTTTTTTTCAATGTCTATAAAGCACCACATAAATTACAGTTCTAAATTTTTTGGTCGAAAACCTTAGTATTGCTTGATTTGTCATCATTAAAATCATACACGTTATTTCCAAGAGTGAGTTACAGAGTCTTAAAAAATTTTGAGCTTCCAACTCTCCGAAAGTACTTTGGAGTCTTAATTTGCTTTCATTCTCAAGTCTATTAACACGTAGTGGGGTTCCAACATTTTGCAGGTTTTCTTTCCCTCTATTTTAGGTTGGTGTTTTTGTTATAAAATAGAAAGAGCGGGTTCCACGAAATATGAGTATAAAGTGGTTTGACTTTTTTTGTTTCTAAACAAAAACATGAAACTAACAAGGGCGCTACGTGCCATTGATTTTTCTGGTCTGACAATATGGCATTGTAGAGTACTTTCAAAAGCCACTTTTTCATATCTAGCACACATTCTTCAGTTAAAATAATGCTGCACCTGGATCCATGAATCTTTATCCTTTTCAAAAACGCATTTTCTGAAAAATCATCTTTCACAAAGATTTTAAAAAAAAAATTTTACACCATACAATGGCTGTAGTTTGGTGATGCTCCATAGTCGAGCAACTTGTAATTAACTTTGTTATTGAATAAATTGTAGTTATTGGCCGAGTGCAATGTTGACATGCATTTGTAATGTTTGCAGATGTTGGTGTCAGCCAGCTGGTCAGCCTTAGGGAAGCACAACTCATGTATCGACTTTCTGATGAGGTATCATCTTTACTGAAAAGAATATTTATACATGTGCATGCCACAATGTTGTAGAAGAAAGACTGAGAGGAGGTGAATAATACCAGATCTTTTAAGTTTCATTTCTTTTGTAGCTTGCGGAAGACATGTTTAGGGAGCATACAAGAAAGCTCGTGGAGCAAAATATATCAAGTGCTTTGAGTATATTGAAGTCTAGAACTAAAGATGGGTACGTCACCCACCACTTGTTCGAATTTGTGGTGGTGGTTTTATTATCGAATTAATAATTTTGAATAATTCTTTTCAGGATTTTCCTTCTCTTATGTTGAAATATGGCAATAGAGGAATAATTGAGTTGAATGCCTATTAATTAAAATTACTGAAATTGCCACAATGTTTTCTACAATAATAGCAAATATAATCTATTTTTAGCTAAAAAGTAATCTAAACACCAGTTAAGCGCAGGCTTGGCACAAATCTATATTGGTTAATAAAATTTTGGGTATGGGCTGTGATCCAATATTGAGCATAGATTAAATAAATCGGGGTGGGAGTGATACCGTCCTTGTCCAAACTGGAACTGGACCAAACTGGCCAATTAGTTTCTTATAGAGAATCTGATGTTCTTTTGTTCCAGGGATGGGCGTTCAGTGAGTTAAGCACGTTTCCTGTGTTAATTTAATATATCTATAATACAAAAGCTAAAAGCAAAAGTTCAAAAAAAAGGGGTAATTTTCACTCTAGGTCCCCAACTTTTCAGGTTTGTATCAATTTGTCCCCATTCTTTTTTTTGAGCCTACTTAGCCCCCAACCTTTCATTTATTATCATATTATGTCCCAAAACGTCACATTTTGCCCCTAACCTTTCAATTTTCACTATTATCACTTATCAATATGACTATTATACCCTTATTCTTTATTTCCACTATAGATCCCCAACCTTTTGATTTTGATATAATTTTGTTCCTATCATTTTTTTTGCGCATTTAGGATCCCAACATTTTATTTATTGTCGCGTTACATCCTTAGTAACACCTTCCATCCTCAACCTTTCAATTACTAATATTAATTCCTATTGAGATTCCTATTATACCCTTAATTATTTAAATAAAAATAAAAAATAAAGAACAATATAAAATAAGAACTCCACCCATCCTAGCTTGTAGTGATAACAAAAAAACTCAACCTACACCAAACTTGATGGATACCTAATCCGCATTAAAAAAAGGTTTCCAATTCTAGAGTCGGTGTAACAGATCTAATCAGATATTTTGATTAATCACATATCACGTAATTGATATGGATCAGGGTGGATCCCCAAAAAAAAGTCATTTTCAATTTTTAAAAATGAAACTGAACCTTAATGTGCTAATTCTAATTTTTTATATCCACAATTGATGGATCAGATCAAATTGAGACGGATAACAAATAAGGTGCAAATCATGGTGAAAATCACAAAGGGACAAGAAATTAAATTACAATTAAAGTATTAGGGTCATATTTAGTTTTTATAAATCAAAAATCAATTTTTTGGGGATAAAAAAATCAGATCTGATTCGTCACACTGATACTTGGATCGACAAATTTTGGTTGCCTCCAGGCAATGAATAATGTGAAACACTATTGCTAGAGTTTTTTTTTTTTTTTTTTAATTATTTTTGACTCTTGTCATTAGGTTGTGTTGGCGGGGGTTAGAGTGGGTGGACTTCTTATTTTATATCATTCTTATTTTTTATTTTAATAATTAGTTGTATAATGATAATTAAAATGTTAGACATGGGGATATAACACGACAAAAAAAAAAAAAAATTTGTGGCTCCAATGCGCCCAGGAAATGATGGGGACAAAATTGTATAAAAATTAAAAGGTCGGGGAATTAAGTTGAAATAAAGAATCAAGGTACAATAGTCATTTTGATATGGGTCAATGGTGAAAATTGATAGGTTCAGGATGAAAAGTGATGTTGGGGACATAATACGATAATAACTGAAAGGTTGGGGACTTAGCAGGCTCCAAAAAAAAAAAAAAGAAAAAAAAAAGAGAAAAATAGGGACAAAATTGATACAAAGTTGAAAGGTTGGGGACCTAGAGTGAAAATTACCACCCCCCCAACAAAAAAAAAAAGAAAGGCAAGGTTGTTTTCAATAAAAGAAGAGGAGAATTTACATTTTGCAATTCGAAATGGATAAATTTTGCATGTTTTCGGTTGAAGAAACCTGCATTGTTTTTGCCTTTTGGAGTGGGCCCCGTAAGTTGGTCTAGTTTGATGCTGTGTTTCACCGTGCAAAGAATTTTGCTCGCCCTTTCAAAAAGAATAGTTGCAGGTCAAATAGCAAGCAACATACATCCTTCAAATGACTTTGTTGGTTGTATGCAAACAGATTTATTTATTTCTTCTTTTTCTTCTTGAAGTATATTTCTTTTCCTTTTGATACTATTGAAAGTTTGGAATTATTTCTTATCAAAGTTTTTACATTTTGGTATTGGCACTATTGAAGTGAATTGGAATCTTATTTAGGCAACGTGTAATTGCCGAGATTGACAAGATATTGGCATTCAACAATCTGCTTATCTCACTGAAGAGTCATCCTGATGCCAGTCGCTTTGCTCGTGGGGTTGGGCCTATATCTTTGATAGGTGTGAATTCCATCTGATTGCACTTTCATGCTTTCTTTAGGCCTTTACCTTATCCCATTCTTGTTTTTGAGCTTTGCTGACAATATATGCAAAGTTTTTATCTAGCTCAACTATTTTTTCTTCTGAAACTTCTTAGTTAGAGTTGATTTGTTTGTTTGCTCAGGTGGGGAGTATGATGGTGATAGAAAGATGGATGACTTGAAGCTTCTCTATAGGTCATATGTTTCACATGCTTTAGCGGGGGGCCGCATGGAAGAAAATAAGGTGTCTAATTTATTTTTGATATTTTATACTTTCACATTTCATTATTTTGGATCAAGTTTTCGGTTCTTTAAAACAGTTTTCTCTCTGGAATTGTGTTTTACATTGAGTGGTTGCTTTGCCAAATATTCACATCTTGGAGATTTTCTATTCTGCTATTGAATAAGGTGTAAGAATATTTATGTAGTTATGTAACACAAACACGCTATAAATACCTAAAGTGAGGAATTCAATAGCAAAATTCAGTACTTGAAACTGTAGCAGACCAACTGCTTACTGATTAATGGAAAGTGAGGTTATTGTAAAATTTTATTTGTGATAAAATCTTGTTTTCTTTAATCATCAGGGTCTCCGGAATGCAACTGGGTTCTCTATATTATTAATACTATTAGAAAAATGTTGCTTTATTGTTTAATAGTTTAACTTGACTTTGTTCATGTCATCCGATCCTAGTAATTTATGATTTGTACATTTTCTTTAACTAATGGAAAGTATTATACATTTCACTTGAAAATGTCATTCCAGGTAAGTGTTCTACTGTTTGACATTTTTTGTTGCTTACGCTGCTGCTTTCCACTAAAAGATAGTTAGAATAGAGTCCATATGAAAAATTGCGTTGTGCAAATTGGTACATTACTAACTAATAAGGTGTTCAATATACAAACTTACATAAATGGTATTAAACCCACCCCAACCCCCACGAAAAAAAAAAAAAAACATCTTTCTTTTCTCATACAGTGACAATATATATCATCTCCTTCCTGGATTCAATTAATTTCATCCTTTGTTCTCTGCCACAGCTTGCTGCACTAAACCAATTGAGGAATATATTTGGTTTAGGTAGACGTGAAGCGGAGTTAATAGCATTGGATGTCACAGCTCAAGTATATCGTAGACGTCTACAGCAGGCTGTATCTAGTGGTGATTTAGCGGCTGCGGATAGTAAAGCAGCCTATCTTCAAATGTTATGTGAAGAGTTGCACTTTGATCCGGAGAAGGCCATTGAAATTCATGAAGGTATTATGGTTTTGATTTAAAATGTATATTTTCTAGACTAATTTCAAAGACATGCTATATTGTGTTTACGGGTTTCACTGGCTGTGTATTTATTCAGTGTACTGGTGCAAGTTTCAATTTGTTAGAAAAAGGCTTGTTAGTTGGTGTTTTTGTTATGAAGCAAAATGAAATGAGTGGAGTAGAGGTGCAGAGTACTTGTGGATCTCATGAAATATATGGACAAACGTGGTTGACTAGTTTTTGTTTTGGAACAGAAATGCCAACCTAAAATGAACTAACTTATTTTACAAGTTTATGCTAATTATAACAGAACACGCAAAAGTTACTGTGGTGAATGTTTGATTTGTTAATGCTTCTTGAAGAAAAGAGGCCATTTTCTCACAATGCATGAGGATAAGTTAGGGACATCTATTTTTGTCTATTCTACTACAGCGCCATCTTATAATTTTTGTTTGGATTTTAACAATGGCGACTAAAATGTTGATGTATTTATTATCTTCTTTGATTGTTTATTTTCAACGTGTAAAATATCTTTCGCCCCTTCAATGTCTAGAAATTTACCGAAGAAAACTTCAGCAATTAGTAGCTGATAAAGGTGAACTCAGTGATGAGGATGTGAAAACATTGGAACAGATACAGATAATGTTTTGCATTCCAAAGCAAACTGTTGAAGCAGCTCATGCAGATATCTGTGGCAGTTTATTTGAAAAGGTTCGTTACTTATGTTTGCATAGTGACAAACTTAACACATTTATGTTATGCTTTGACCTGGATCTGATCCGTTAACCAAAAGAACTCCTCTTCTATGCTTAAAGTAAAATAATTGAAAAGCACAAAAAAAAAAAAAAAAAAAAGAAGAAGAAAAGAAAGAGAAAAAATGTGAAGTTAGATTGCATAGATAAAATTTTATCTACTGTTTCTGCTGTTTTCTTGGTTGGTTATCATTTGATCTTCTGCTACACATACACTTGCAACACCATTACTCTGCTGTGTAATTAATGTTATAAAAATGGTTACTACAAGTTGTTAACGGATTTTATTCTTTTGAGAGTGCTTCTTTTCTCATGGCAGATTAAGGATACACATCCTTTTGGTTCTTTCCATTGTTTAGCTTCTATTTATGAAAAATGAGCAATGCTGCTTAAAATTTATTTAGTGTCCTTATGGCAGGGTTTTATCCTTGCCCCTTCAACTTGTTTTTCATCTGACTTTTTCTATTTATGCATACGTTAGTTGAGTGTGCCTACACTTTTAGGTCTAGACATGCTGTTCAAAGGTGTTTGTCTTGTTTGTGATTATTTTTCCACAGTAGGATATGGTTTCATGCTCTTAACATTATGCCCTCATGATTTGTTTATTTTTTCTATTCAAACTACTTTGTCAGGTTGTCAAGGAAGCAATTGCTGCCGGAGTGGATGGATATGATGCGGAGATTAAGAAATCTGTCAGAAAGGCTGCTTTTGGTTTAAGATTAACCCGGGAGGTTGCTATGTCCATTGCTAGTAAAGCAGTAAGTACCCGAAGAATCAATATCCTAACCAGTTTGTTGCACGGACCATTTTCTTCAAGATTTTCTCATAGCTTTAATAACTTGGATATACGTAGGTCCGCAAGATTTTCATAAGCTACATTCAAAGAGCAAGGGCGGCAGGCAGTCGTACAGAGTCTGCTAAGGAACTCAAGAAGTTGATAGCTTTTAATAGCTTGGTTGTCACTGAACTAGTTGCAGACATCAAAGGTGAATCAACTGATACGCCACCTACAGAGCCTGTTGAAAAAGAAGAAGAACCAAGAGAGCTAGATGGGGAATGGGAGTCATTGCAGTCACTTAGGAAAGCAAGACCGAGCAAGGAAAGTATGGGAAAACCAAGCCAGACAGAGATAAATCTCAAAGATGACCTGCCAGAAAGGGATAGAACTGATCTGTACAAGACATATTTGCTATTTTGTCTTACTGGTGAAGTAACTAGGATTCCATTTGGAGCTCAAATCACTACTAAGAAGGACGATTCTGAATATGTCTTCCTAAACCAACTGGGTGGCATACTCGGATTAAGTGACAAGGAGATTGTTAATGTGCACAGGAGCTTAGCTGAGCAGGCTTTCAGGCAAGAAGCTGAGGTTATTTTAGCAGACGGACAGTTGACTAAAGCAAGAATTGAGCAACTCAATGAGTTGCAGAAGAATGTTGGTTTACCGCCTCAATATTCTCAAAAGATAATAAAGAGCATAACCACAACGAAATTGGCAGCGGCCCTGGAAACTGCTGTTGGCCGGGGGAGGCTTAGCATAAAGGAAATTAGAGAATTGAAAGAAAATGGAGTTGATGTAGACACCATGATCTCTGAAAGTCTACGAGAGAACCTTTTCAAGAAGACAATTGATGATATCTTCTCATCAGGCACAGGTGAGTTTGATGAAGAGGAAGTATATGAGAAAATCCCAAAAGATCTCAATATTAATGCTGTGAAGGCCAAAGAAACTGTTCAGGAGCTTGCGCGAACTAGACTGTCCAACTCCCTTATACAGGCAGTGGCACTTCTAAGGCAGAGAAACCATCCTGGAGTGGTATCTTATTATAGTCGAGCCGTTAATGATGTTGCTCTAAATATATTAAATGTGTGGTTTAATTTGCTTCTCTCTGTCTTGTAGGTTAATTCTCTTAATGATTTGTTAGCCTGTGACAAGGCTGTGCCTTCATCTCCACTGTCATGGGAGGTGCCAGAGGAACTTGCTGATCTCTTCCTTATATACCTGAGAAGCGATCCATCGCCTGAAAGATTGGCGAGAGTGCAGTATCTTTTGAACATCAGTGACTCCACTGCTGAAGCCACGCGAGCCATGAAGGATAGAGGACTGCCTAATGGAGCAACGGAGGAAGAGTTTGTATTTTGATTGCTGTCTAATAAAAAGTCACAGGAAATAGTTGCTTGATTAGTCGCTCTTGCCTTCTAGAAATGAGATTATATATAACAAGTTTTGTTTCTCGTTTCGTTGGGACTGATTATATTAGATCCAATCACAACATGTATTAATTTGTTTAAACGTGTTAATGTTAAAATGCATAGTTCCAAAAACAGAGCCATTCCTTCGGACGAATCCCTTGAAATCGTTGAGCAAAGGCTCTGGTCAGGACCTTCTATTTTTTGGAAGACCTATGCATGATTCCCGACTGTTGGGCATCGGCTTTATTTTTTCAGTTTTGACTTTGTGTTTGTCTATTTGTACTTTTATCTCTAACCTTTGAATATGAGAAATAGACATTTTCGTCCAAACGGATGTATCATTAATAAACCATTAGGGGCTGTTTGGCAACCAATTAAATGAGATTTATTATGATTGAAATTAAATTTCAAAATTGCACTATGTAGAAGTACAGGAAATTGACACGTGTACAGGAAAATGATAAATTGCACAATGAAAAAAATTTCAAATTAACTTTCACATGATTTTCTTGTTATTATACATATCACTTCTATATAATCTTGATGTAAATTTCAAATTATAGTGAGACCCTATTTAATGAGTTGGGAAAGTGTCCAACAGTATAGTGATTAAATATATTCATTTGGATGAAAGTGTCAATTTTTTAAAAATTGTGCCCCTTCTAGTCAAAATTTAAAGGTTGAGGACAAATGTGTAAATGGAAGCAAAGGTTGTGGAGACCTTTGCTACAATTATTTTAGACAAGACGGTTACTTCCAAACAGTCCAGCCTTGACACCTAGAGAAATTCTCAAATGTGCATTGAGACTCAAAACTAATACTGATTTGGATAAAAGAGATCGGAAGAGCACACCTATCAGTGTTATGTAACTCGACCTCAACCCAACTAGTTTGGCTTGAATATTAAGAACTGACTTGAAAATTGGGCCGGTTGATCTAATTGACTGGAGCAATAAAATCAGTTCATCAACTATGAAAAATTGGTAAAACTTGCAAAAACTCCGCTAAAAACCAGGGGAAAAAAACTGTTTCCACCTTTCATTTTTATTTCTTTAATAATATATATGAAGGTTTAGAAAATAATTCAATGTAAATAATTAATCTTGATTAAATTTGATGACTTTTTACCTTTGAACTGTTGCCTTTTTTAGTTATTAGCTCAATTTTCAGAACACTGTTGCCAATTTCTCTACGAAAAATTCTATTTAGGCAAATAAGTGTACAAAAAGAGTGACAATAATTAAGATGTGGCCATGTGATAATCATTGGTAAAATGGTGATATGATGTGTTGAAAAATAGAATGATACCATGTGATAATTTTATTTAAATTTATGTATCTTATTTTATTCAGGTAGCACTACTCTTTCTCTACACATTGCCTCCTACTTGACCAAAAGTCAGAGATATTTTTAACACAAAAATACAAGACTTAGGACCTAATTGTACCTTTTTGAAACGGCTTGAGAGCTTAATTGCAATTCCTCATTATTATCTCTCCTCCTCTTCTGGATCTGAGGATCTCTCTTCAAGGTGGCCAATTTTCACCGCATTTTTCATTTCTCTGCCCTTTCTGCCTCCCCAGCCGCCTTCACAGGCCTCCTCCATTTCTTTGTAGCTGGGAATTGCCGAGGGTAATGGAGTTTCCTTTATAGCTAGAATTTTTATAGAAAAATGGGGTCGTTCGTATGCCCGGAAACTTGGGAGTAATCTAATGCTTTCTACAACAGGGAATACTGGAGGAGAATTGAATTTCTATTTGGCCGGGAATTCGGTTTTGGTGCTTCCACTATCTAAAGAAAAGGGGAAATGCATGTTTTTGCTCTAGACCTTTGTTGCACCCCACCTGTTCGGTTAAATTCTCCAGAGAAACCGATAACAAGAAATATTAAAACTAGAGAACTTCCTTGACCTTGAATTCATTGAAGACTGCTCCGCCTACGTTGTACTACTTGTTACTATCAATTGTTGTTGGAATCTGGCCGGGCGATAGGGCAAGCTTTTGAGAAAGAAAATAATACCATTTTAATGTAGATAAAACACCACCGCACATGCCCTTCCTCAGGACAAAAGCGTTGGCTTCGCTGGTGGAATCCGCCGTCTTAAATCGTTCTATTCTTCTAGGCCGCGCCGCGCATGCCCAGATCGTCAGGACTCAGGGCGTGCAACTCGATGCCTTCCTCTCCAACCACCTTATCAACATGTACTCCAAGCTCGACCACCATGTCTCTGCCCAGCTTGTCCTCTCCCATACGCCGGTCGACTCTCGCTCTGTTGTCACCTGGACCTCCCTTATCTCTGGGAATGTGCAGAACGGTCATTTTGAGGCTGCCCTTTCCCACTTTATAAAAATGCGCTGGGACTCCATTTTTCCCAATGACTTCACCTTGCCTTGCCTTTTCAAAGCCTCTGCTGCTCTTTCTTTGACAGTTCTCGGACAGCAGTTGCATGCACTTGCCGTTGAACTAGGCCTGATCAACGATGAGTTTGTTGCGTGCAGTGCTTTTGATATGTACTCAAAGACGGGTAACTTGACAGATGCAAGCAAACTGTTTGATGAGATGCCTTACAGAAATATCGCCACTTGGAATGCTTGCATTTCCAATGCAGTGCTCAACAGAAGGCCTCGAGAGGCCATTTCTATGTTCATCGAACTTTTGCGTTGCGATCAAGAGACTCCTAATTCTATTACATTCTGTGCATTTTTTAATGCATGCTCGGATGGTGCATTGTTAGTGCAAGGGCAGCAGTTGCATGGCTATGTGATTAAAGGAGGGAATGAGGCTGATATATCAGTCTTGAATGGGCTTATTGATTTTTACGGCAAATGTAAGGGGATTAAATGTTCTGAACAGGTCTTTGAGAATATGCTTGAGCGTAATGGCGTTTCATGGTGTTCGATGGTGGCAGTTTACGAGCAGAATGATATGGGGGAGAAGGCATTCGAGATTTTCTTGAAGTCAAGAAGAGAGGCAGTTGTACCGGGTGACTTTATGGTTTCAAGTGTGCTCAGTGCATGTGCAGGTCTGGCAGCCCTTGAAATGGGGAGAGCAATTCATGGTCTTGTGGTAAAAGCTTGCATTGAGGAGAATATATTTGTAGGAAGTGCACTTGTTGACATGTATGGAAAATGTGGTAATATAAAGGATTGTGAGAGAGCGTTCCATGGAATGCCCAGGAGAAATTTGGTTTGTTGGAATGCATTAATTGGTGGATATGCACATCAAGGACATGCAGATATGGCGCTGGAATTGTTCACAGAGATGACACAATATGGTGACTCCCTAGAAGCAATGCCTAATTATGTAACTTTTGTGTCGGTGTTGACAGCATGCAGTCGCGGTGGGATGGTGAATTTGGGGATGGATATATTTAAGTCAATGAGGGTGAGTTATGGAATTGAGCCGGGGGCTGAGCATTATGCATGTGTTGTAGATATCCTTGGACGTGCTGGTTTGGTGGAACATGCTTATGAGTTTTTAAGAAAAATGCCAATACGTGCAACAGAGTCTGTGTGGGGCGCTCTTTTAGGGGCTTGTAAAGTGTATGGGAAGCCAGAATTGGCAAAGATTGCAGCCAAAAATTTATTTGAACTTGATCCCGAAGATTCTGGCAATCATGTTCTACTTTCTAATATGTTTGCTGCTGCAGGCCAGTGGGAAGAGGCCAATATTATCAGGAAGGAGATGAAGGATGTGGGAATTAAGAAGGGTGTAGGATGCAGTTGGATATCCGTTAAGAACTCTGTCCATGTTTTTCAAGCAAAGGATACATCGCATCCTAGAAACTCTGAGATTCAGGCAATGCTAAACGAGTTGAAAAAGAAAATGAAGGTTGCTGGATATGTTCCTGACATCAGTTTTGCGCTCTATGATTTGGAAGATGAAGAGAAGGAATCAGAAGTTTGGTACCACAGTGAGAAGCTTGCACTTGCATTTGGCCTCATTGCCCTCCCTCCTGGAGTTCCTATAAGGATAACCAAAAATATAAGGGTTTGTGTAGACTGCCATAGTGCATTTAAGTTCATATCTGAAATTGTAGGCAGAGAAGTTGTCGTGAGGGACAACAATCGATTTCATTGTTTCAAGGACTATCAATGTTCATGTGGAGATTATTGGTGAACAGTTGTCTTTCGTTTCTCTATATATCTCAAGCAGAGCTTTTTCCTCCAAAAGCTCAGCTTACTGTAACTTTAAGGTCATTTGACATATATCCTTTTCCCATTTTGTTTTCTGCTAGTAATTGAAAATGCAAAATTATGGCTTTGAATTATAAGACTGTTTTAAAATTGCAGGTCGAATGCATGCTCTTTACAGAGTGAAGGAAAATCTCACTTTTTCAAAGAAGCATCTTGCTTTCTGTCCGCTCTGGGAATTCCAGCAAGGTACTTGGTTATCACAGTGTGTCCGCATCTTGGTTTTCTAACTTGCAAGCTGTAGTTGCCATCTCACATTTTTCTCTGTTTTGTTCCCATTTGATTTTGCTCAAGTCATTGAAATGCAGGACTGTTTATTGATTCCTTACTTTAAGTTAGTTATTATCTCAGGATGGCTGCCAAGGGCCGTGTTTATCCGAGCTTGTATAATTATATAAACTTAAATATTTGTTGTCTTCTTCCCTGATTATTTCTCTTTCATTTTGTTTCTGTTTAGTATATCTTGTTTTTTAATTTAAATAGATGAGGGACATAATGATAATTTGACTGAGGAGGTAATGGAAAAATTGACCGAAACCGTCAAAAGGACCACATGTGCGAATTAACGAAAGGTTGGGACCCATCAGGCTGAAAAAAATGTTAGGGACCCAGCTGATACTTACCCTAAAGGTTGGGGACGATATGTGAAATTAACCAAAAAAGGATATCCTGGCTCCTCCAAATGAAAATAATAGGAGGCCACTAAATGAAAATAATGGAAGAGAGTGATATTCTCCATTTTTACCCGAATCTTTTAGTGACAACTATTATGTTAAAAATTACCCCAGATAATGTGGATTGAATTAACTGTTGGATTATTATCCTGAGTCCTAACAGGATTGAATTCTGAGATTAAATGAGAGATACTGTAGAAATCTTGGTGGATTCAATTATTATCTTTCAAATATAATAAATCAGTTGATATAATATAATCAGTTATCTACTCAGCTGATATACTGTGTATCAATTACTTGCTAAGGAAGACCTTATTACATTTGAATTTCAGTAACTTTTGACTGATTTAGATCCCGTCCTTGATGGATTTGTTCTATTTTGGCCGGTTAACAGTGCTAAGGAACCATTACTTTGTCTATCCAAAATAAATTATAGAGCTGTATTATGCATATGATTTAGCTGCTAATTTCTTTAATCCTCTCTGAAGATTATTGCATCAGACGGTATTTGAATGTATATTTTCACAAAATTGAGATTCTCTTTCAACCAGTAGACTGCTGAAAGGCTTAAACTCTGTTGCCATTCCATTGGCGGTAGTGGATGAGTTGGTTGAATGCTCCTCTTGCGTGAAAGTTGATCCGGCGCCTAAGGTAATGTCATCTGTTCATTTAATGACATCTTTATAATGGCTGTGGTTTCGTCACTAGAAATTATGGGCATGACTTCTGAATTTATAACTGCTTCTGCTTACTGGAACATGTTTTCCTTTCCTTTCCCTCTCAACTTTCAAACTTTCTCCAAGCTAAGTAATTAAGAAAAGCAATACAAGGTCACAAAGGGGAGAGCATTGTTGGAAACAATGTGAGCTTGCACTAAATTAAGCACTCACAAGATGCCTATATGATTCCTGTACTGATTGTTTTTCCCTTCAATTTCTTATTCTATTCTTTTTCATATTTGTTCAACTCGTTTTTAAACGCAAATTTAGTATACTTTTTGTGCTTGGACTGGTAGCATCTGTTTGATGTGCACTCAAGGATCCTATATATTCATGTAATACATATTTTGAGGTACATTCATGAACTCTATAATATATCCAAAATTCTTCTCATAGATCTAAGTGACAGTTAATCTACTCTATCGTATTGTCTTCAACATTCACGCAAGTCTAGTACATAGTCAAAGAGTCCCCTTAAAGTAGTCTCAAGCAGCGGACTTGTCAAGCAATATTCTTCTCATGATTTTCTTTTTGAGTAGTGCTATTTGCACCATTGGTAATAATCACTGCCGTTAGGTGGACTAGATCATGAGTCTACTTAAGGAAATCACGTCCCCAAGTTTCATTTGGCCTATCGTTTATTACCTTTGCATGGATACATAGAGTGGTGCTTATCTCTAGTACTGATGGATATCCTTATTATTATTCTCTCTTATTCCCCCTTTCTCTCTGCATTTATCTAAAAATGCGGTCTTCTTTGCACTAGAAAGGAGGATGGAGGACTTGGTTTTCGGAATCTACGAGCTTTTAATTTGGCAATGCTTGGCAAACAAGGTTGGAAATTACTTACCGACCCCAATGCCTTAATTTCTTTGGTCCTCAAAGCTAAATACTTCCCATGAGGGGACTTTTTATCTTCACAACTTGTATATAATCCTAGTTATACCTAACCTAGCATTTGGAGTTTGCGAGCATTGTTGGTTAAAGGTTGTAGATGGAGACTGGGGGATGGGAGAAGTATTAATATACGGCGAGACCCTTGGCTACGTGATGAAGCTCATTTTAAAATTGAGACGCCGGAAATTGAAGAGTTGAGTAACACTTGGGGGAATGAGTTGTTTATTTCTGCATCGAAGGAATGGGATGTGGAACTGCTGGAAGATATTTTCCTTCCTAGAGATGGACAAGAAATTTGTAAGATTCCTTTATCGTCGGTGGGTGCAAGTGACAGGTGGCTGTGGCATTTTAGCAAGAATGGCAAGTATATTGTAAATTCGGGCTACAGAGCAGCAATGGAATTGGAGGAAGATTACTAGAGGATGGTAATTGGAAAGGCTAATTGGAAAGGCTTGTGGGGATTGCAGCTTCCACCTAAAATTCAATTGTTCCTTTGGAGAGCTTGCTGGAATTGTCTGCCAACAAGGGAGAAGCTGATACAGAGAGGGGTTCAAAGTTCAAATTTGTGTGTTATATGTAGTAATGATGAAGAATCTGCCTTTCACTCATTGGTAAGGTGTGCTTATGCTAAAGCTTGTTGGTGGTATTTTGGAGTGTGCTTGAATGCTGATGACTAGGAAAGCTTCAAAGGTTGGTTCTTTCATTTGCTGACCATAAAGGATACAAACATTGTGGAGAATATTGGAGCTATTCTGTGGTTGACTTGGAGGCAACGTAATGCAAAATTGTGGACGGGCCAGCTCCTTAGCCAAAACAAACAGTAACTTATGGCCTTAGCTATTTGAAGGAATGGAGGGAAGCGGGGACGAGAAGGAAAGCCCAAACTCACCATAAGCCTAGGACTTTTTGCTGGCAAAAACCGTGCAACAGAATGGTAAAATGCGACGTTAATGCGGCATTATTTGAAGCGGATCAGCGAATAGGTATTGGCATGGTGTTGAGAGATGAGAATGGAGGATTTCTCAGCTGTTGTAACCAGGTTTTTGAGGGGCTTATATGCTATTAAAGAAGCAGAGGCAATAGGAGCTCGAGAAGCTATTTTTTGGTTGCTTTCTTTGGGATTGCAAGCAGCGACAGTTGAGTTAGATTCTAAGGTTGTCGTAGATGCTATTTACAAGTATGAAGACAATCCTACGGAGTTTGGACTTATAGAGGACATTAGACGCTCCCTTTAAAGACTTGTGAATTATACTATTACGTTTGCCCCTAGACAAGCAAATATGGCTGCGCATGAATTAGCAAAGAAGGTTTGAATATTCCCCAACCTGTGCTCTATGAATTTGGCACCTGAGTGGCTTCATAGGCAACTTGCTATTGATGTATTGGATGACCCAGTTATTAATGAAAGTTAATTGCTCTTCTTCCAAAAAAAAAAAGACCTACATTTGAGGACACTTCCATCCTAATGCATGTGTACCAAATTTCCCTAATGAGTGATACTAATTTTTTCCTCTCTCTCTTGTTGTCACTGCTGATGTTTCTCATTCCTCAATTTGCATTTTTGACCTCCTCTTGATATGCCTTTAAAAGTATTGCTTTTCAATTATCTAATCCCTCCTTAACTAATTTCAACTTTAAGTTTGTGAATATCCATGAAGTTACTTATAACTCAAAAAACAGGTTAACCATCAACGTTGAGAAAATATTTATTGCTGTTGTTCTTTTTAACATTTTGCTGTCCATGATACGTATTGTAATGTGGATATTATAGCTTGCCTGTACCCTTTTCTTTTCTTTCTTTCCTCTTTCTTCTTCTCTTTTTTTTTTTTTTTGGAATGGATGTCTGCTAGAAGTGGAAACCTTTGGAAATATATGATTTTCTTAACTACTTTTTGGGTAATTTTGATTGAAGGAACTCCAGAAGACCCACTATTTAGCCTGGCTTATGCCAAGCACCTATTCGCCAGTAATTTTGCTCAGAGACGTTAGTGCTGTGTTATTCTGAGTAGCGGAGTTGGCTACTTTGGAAAGTTTTTTAAGAGAAAGAAACCCCAGAATTTTCAAAGAAAAAAGAGCATTGTCTTAGGGATTTATGGTAGAGATCAAAGGTTTACGATTCTTTACTGTCTTATCTTTCTTGGTTAGTAGAAGGTAGTATGTTCTTGATTCTATTATTAAACTTGTTTTTTTTAATATTCTAGGAGAATTCTTTTATCTACTGAGATTGCTTGTTTGTAGCATGGTAATTAAAATTCTTCCAATTGTACATTCTTTTTGAGTATATATTCTCTTAGCAATCATATCCGCATTTTAGTGTGAATTTTTGAGACTTTATTCCATGTTTGAACGAGATTTTCAAAGGCGTGCTGCATTTTGTCATTCATTGATCTCAGTTGGATCAGGTCTTTTTAAAATAACTTTTACTTCAAGTTATTGCGAAAACTGCACTAAGTGATTTGACAGCCTTCACAGGGAAATGAGGGAAAATAATGAATCTAACCTCCCACTAGAATGTTCCAAAGTTTGGGGACTTTGCAAAATAAACATGTATTGACTTCGGCACAAAATTAAAGCCATAGTAAGTTGGAGTAGTTAATCAGATTCTTATGGACTTCAGGTTCACATTGTACCTACAAATTCAACCCCTAACATTAGATAATACTTTTCCTTTTTCTATTCGTCCCTTTTATAGCTGTGACTATTAATTTGAAAATTAGTCATTAAGTAAGGGTAAACAAAGGATACGATTCACAAAATTTACTGTTACAATAACATTTATAATTTTGTGAAAAAGTAAAGTGGACCAAAAATTGGAACGGAGAGGGTAAAACTTTGTTTCACAGGGAAAGTACATTATCGGCCCATGCATTAAGGATTCTCAAGTAGCAAGTTAGTATCCAACTTTTAGAACTATTTTTTGGAGAGCACACAATTTAAATCCTAGTACTTGTTGCACTTTTTCACGCATTGGGCCTCTTTGCTGCATTTATATGCAAGGTGAAGTTTTATACCTTTAAGAATAGGGTTGTGCTATTTGAATAAAAAGGCACAAACATTTGAGCAAATATGTCACGGTCTTATTTCCCAACATATCATATCACATTTACATTAACAGTAATCACATGAACTACACGTCATTTTTGTCACACTTGTTTCTATCCAAATAGAATTGTTCTTTAGGAGAATATATCGCATTAACTAGAAGACCTTTGACCATGATTTATAGTTGCAAAGTTAGGAAACACATTCACAATCTTCGTCAAAAGGTTGCATGTTCCTCGTAGAAATGTCTAAAGAAACACACACTCTATAAGGGAGAGGTTTTCTCTCTTTAGACGGACCGATTAATGAGATGAAGAGCAAATAGTAGATTCATGATGCTTGCACTTGTACTACTTTTGCACCTAAGCTCAAGTACAGTGCTCGCTCTTGGACATACTTTCTTATGATTTTGAAAAAACTGATAAATAATTCATTCTCCAAAAAAAAAAAAAGAAAAAAAAAGATAAATAATTCATTCTCCAAAAAAAAAAAAAAAGAAAAAAAAAAGAAGGAAAGAAACTGATAACTCTTGATGAAAGTTGGAGGGAATTGGAAAGGAGAAGATTGATAGTTTTTATGCGGTAAGAAATCAGCCACTCATGAATTGTCACATGTAAACGGTTGTCGGTGAAATTTTTTTAATTCTGACATTGGATTCTAACTGGCCCGCAGACTAAAAGTAAATAGATAAGTTATCTATAACCATTCTTTAAAAAGATTTTTGTCAAACGTCTAAAATAATTACTTGGGTTGCTCACAGTTACAGCTCTTCAAGGAATATGAGCAATTTTAATATGATGACATTGAGACAGTCAATGTATATGTCATCTTTTCTCCTACTAATTTGCAAGTAGGTTTATGGATTCACATTTAGAGACGTATCCATATTTATAAAAATTAGTGGTGAGAAATGTCTCCATAAGCAAGACACTCAAGGTCTCCCAACACTTTCAATTCCTAACATAACATTTTCTAAACCTAGGAAAATGTTATATGATTTAACTTTAATTGTGACACGTACAACATGTACTACCTCCATCCCACAAAGATAGTTCAGTATTCTCTTTTCGGCTGTCTAAAAAAGATAGTTTAGTTACCATATTGAACGTGTATTTAATGTTTTATTTTCATACGTGCCATTAATTACTTATTGTTATTTAACTACTTATACATTGAGAGTCTTTCAAATAATTAATGAAACATAAGGGTATATGTGAAAAACTAAAATAAAATTTAATGTTTCAACTATATTAATTATTGTTTCTTAATCCACGTAAAATTATCTACCAGACTATTTTTGTGGAATGGAGGTAGTAATTCTGATTTTGACAGAGCTTATTGAGGTCAAATTTAATTACTACATTATTTTGATTATTATAAATAATGTTGCGCAAAACCACTGGTGTCAAATATCAATTTATGTGATAGTATGATAATTAAAATTAAAGGCAATACTATGCCAGTAAGCCATTTAATTTAGTTAATTATAGAATGTCATGTAAACTATTTCCTCCGTCCCACAAAGATATTCCTCTTTTATTTTTCACATAGGCTAAGAAAATATCATTTAATGTTATTGGAAATGTATACTTTAACAATATATTTTCTAATATATCCTTTGATTTATTTAATATTTCACTTTACTTGTTCTTTGTTGTTGATTACTATGCACTATAAATGAAGGTATATTAGAAAATTAAAAAATTAACCAAGAAAACGAAAATATAATTTGAGATGAATAAAAATGAAAATGAGGAATATTTTTTTGAGACGATGGAATAATATATACTTAAAGCAATAGTACTATATATAGCATTAATCTTTGATTATATATATAGTGGCTGTCACCATATTCTTAATGAGATTCACTTTCTGCCTAACTCTAAAATGACACGCCTTTAAATTAAAATTATCAACATTCTTTGTAATTTCAGCTTTGTAATTTCAGTTTGATACGTTTTAAAAACTCAATTATATAGTTTCTTTTGTTATGATTAAACTCAGTTACTACTAGTTTTATGGTACTTTTGAGAGGTGTCATTATAGTACTTTATCTCTCACGTGAATATATGGATGCACACCAAATAGATATACATTGTCAAAACATATATATTCAGAAATTGCTAGAATTTTTTCATATAACCAATATTCTAGAAAATGTAAGACATTAAAAAAGTATAAAAGCCACGTTCTAAATTTAGGCACCACGATAAATTAATGTGTAAAAAGACAAGCAAAGTGAATTAAACCCCATGTTTTGACCCTATAGTTATTATAATATACTCTTTAATTATCTATAAGAGCTTAATTAACTCTATCCGTAAGCATGCCTTTTAGGACAAAGATAGAGTCCTTCCATCCCACAAAAATAGTCTGATAGGTAATTTTACGTGGATTAAGGATTAATATATAATGTGGTTATCCCTTCAAAAAAAAAATATAATGTAGTTAGAACAATTAATTTTACTTTATCTTTCTATATATACTCTTGTGTCATTAATTATTTAAAATATTTTCAATACATAGGTATTGAATAACAATAATTAATTAGGAGTACATATAGAAATGAAACATTAAATACATGTTCAATATGGTAAGCGTACTATCTTTTTGGAATGTATGAAAATAGAATAGTGGACTATCTTTTTGGGGATGGAGGGGTAACAAATATAATGCACAGGACAAATTCTTTATTGACTATGTTTCGGTCTTTTGGCAATTTTCTCTATGATAATAATGATTTTCCTGATTAATAAGCTGTCTCTATCCCGTGAAAAAAAAAAAAGAAAAAGAGCAGTCAATTTATGAAAAATAACTGTAGACCTACTACCATATATATATATATATATATATATATATTGATTCAAGTTGTTAGAAGTTTGTAGCTAGCAAATCTTATTTATTTATTACCGTGAGCAGATACGGAGTTAGAGTTTAGGGGACGGTGTATTTCATCAAAATTAAAATATATATAGCATCTATAAAAGAATATGACACAAATAAAGGTTATGCTACAAAATAAAGACTAATAAGTTAGATGTAGAAATTTTGTGCCAACCCGGGGATGTTTTCTACCACCTCCGTCCCACAAAGACAGTTCAATTCTAATTTTCACAAATATTAATAAAAATACAACTAATAGTGTTGAAAATGTAAAATCCAATATTATTTTCATAATATATCATTTCATTTATTAAATAATTTCACTTTAAATAATACTATTTTATTGATTACAATACACAATAAATAGGGGTATAAAATAAAATTAATATTCTAACTATTTTTAATAGAAAAATGGACTATATTTTGGGACAGATAAAAACCAAAAATTAGACCATCTTTGTAGGGCAGAGGCAATAGCTATTTAGTCTTGCATATTTTTTTCGAAAACCCGAATAAAATGTAAAATGTGGAATGGTGTTTTTTTTTTTCCCAAATGTGGAATGGTGTTGTTCTTTAGAGAATAGTGTAGGATTTTAAATGAACTTAGTTGATTAGGATAATTTAATAAGTTTGATGGTTACTAAAATGAGTTAAGAGAATAATTATAAGTTACATTCTTTTAAAAAAAAAAAAATTGTCTTCGGGTGCACAAGACTACAATCTAGTGCAGTCAAGATCCATCTTTGACTGTGAGAATACAGTAATTCGGGTTAGCATTTGGCCCGAGGAACTTGCAAAACCCAAGCAAGTTGTTAAAAGAATGATATATATTGTCTCTATATAGCTTTATTTATCTATTTATTTATTTTTTCCTTACCATATATCCCCCTCCCCTAGTTGTTGATTCCATTTGTATAGAAAAATCAATATAATAATAAAATAATAAAATTAAGATGACGATAGCATGAACAAAATGTCAAAGGTGGAGCAAAATGCTTTTCCTATATATTTGCATGCTTGGAGCTGGTAAAACTCCACCTTCACCATACAATTAAGCAAAGATAATAATAGCACTCATTCATTCATCATGGCAAGAACAAACTTGTCCTTCTGCTTCTCTTTCTTCTTCATGATTTTGTGGGTTCAACTTAGAATAAGTTGTTCACAGTTATCATCTTCTAATTACTACTCAACTTCCTGCCCTAAAGCTCTCTTCACCATTAATGCAGCAGTCACTAGAGCTCTGTTTAAGGAACATCGCATGGGGGCCTCCTTGCTTCGCCTTCATTTTCACGACTGCTTCGTCAATGCATGTGAAATCTATCCAACTTAATTTCGTTAAGTTGTCACGTAATCCTCTCAAAACGTTTCCTCAAAGAGGAAATTTTTGAGGGTGCATGACAATTAAATGAAGATTTTGATATTTTTTGTCGTCAGAAATTAATAATGGGGCTATATATAATGAAGAGTTATGATCACCTGCTCCCATTAGCACGGCTAACCACGTGCCCACTTGGTGACGTGAAGCTGCTATAACTGACGTGGTGTGTTGATCGACTGGCAATACTGCATCAGTATTGTTATCGATATGTTAGCACCACGTCATTTGTGGGTAGGTGATCAAAACTCCTATATTGAAATGTTAACTAGCGATCATGCCAATTTTCAAGTTCTTTTTTGTATATTACAATTTGTTTTTGTCTTTTTCTTTTTTTTTTTTTTGCAGGGATGTGATGCATCTGTTCTATTGGATGATACTGCAAGTTTTACTGGAGAGAAAACTGCAGGACCAAATAACAATTCCTTAAGAGGGTTCGAGGTTATCGACACTATCAAATCTCAACTCGAAAGCTTATGTCCCCAAGTTGTTTCATGTGCAGATATTCTTGCCGTTGCAGCTAGAGATTCCGTTGTTGCTGTAATCATCTCATGATCCCTTCTAACTCCTTTTTTTAAGTTTTTAACGTCTAGGGGTGCATATATAGGGTGAATATGCTTTAGCCATGGACCGCTGGTCGTGCCATGAGCGGACCCACCTGGAGAGATGGATCATGTTACACGTCGAGAATTGATCTTCCCTCCCTGATCGGTGGGGAAGAAATATAAAGCCCTCCATTGGGTGCTGACATGCCACAGTAACATCAGCACTCGTGAGTTGATATGAAACTGCTATATCAGCAAGAGTTTCTATCTAACTTACATATATTCCTATTACACACTAGTGTCACGTGGCACCAAAAAAATTTTGAACTTCAGTTTCTTTCCTTTTAGTGCATTCACTTTACCAAACATGTCTTTTGTAATTTTTCGGTCACCATGGACCAAGAAATTAGCCACAAAAAAGACGGGGCAAAAGGGAGAGAACAAAAATCTAATATTCAATATTTTGATTAACTTTCTTTATTTCTTGAAGTTGGGCGGACCATCGTGGGCGGTTCAATTAGGCCGAAGAGACTCCACCAGTGCAAGTTTAAGTGCTGCAAACAATGAAATTCCGTCTCCTCTAATGGATCTTAGCGATCTCACCTCATCCTTCTCAAACAAAGGCTTTGATTTAAAAGAAATGGTTGCTCTTTCCGGTAAGACCGCTCGTCTGAGTAAATTTAGAGTCGGTTACATGAATCTTTAACTTTTCACTAGTGTGTCACATTCTTCTCTTACTAATGGTACGAACAGGTGCACACACGATTGGGCAAGCACAATGCCTGACATTCCGTAATCGCGTCTATAACGAAACCACCATCCTTTCGTCATTCGCCACATCCCTGAAAACAAAATGTCCAAATTCCGGCGGAGATGATAGTCTTTCGCCGTTGGATGCTGCTAGCCCTTTCTCGTTTGACAATGCTTATTTCAAGAATCTAGTAAATAACGCAGGCCTCCTCCATTCCGATCAGCAACTCTTCAGTGGTGCTTCGACGGATTCTCACGTCAATTCTTACAGCAAAAATCCCTCGGCTTTTTATGCCGATTTTGCTAGCGCAATGCTCAAAATGGGGAGCCTTAGCCCGCTTACGGGGAAGGAGGGCGAGATTAGAACCGACTGTAGGAAGACAAATTAACTTGTAACGTGAACAAGTTAATGAGAGGCATAACCAGAAGGGAAAAATGTAAGAATTGTGCAATGAAGAATCGTGTTGTTTAATTTGCAGCTTGTAATTTATGTTGAAATAATTGAAAATATGAATGTTGTCATATATGTATAATAACTGTTGTTAGAAGTTTTTGAAAATTTTCCATATGTCCTTTGTCGCCAATTAAGAATATTAGCATATATATGTTTCGCGAATCTTTGCCACAAAAGCAGCGAAAGTCTAGAATGTTGGAAAATTTCACTAAAGTTCGAATCTGAAAATAAAAAACAACGAAGAAGATGAAAGCAAAACAAAAGGAGAAATTAGCAACATAAAAAGATCACAACTTTATATAAGAAAACGAGATAAGCGTAGGAAAACATTGAAAGGTTGAACCGGCCACTAATCAACTAATAATCTTTCCGTACCATCATATGTCAGCTTCCCATTCTTTGGCTTTGTAAGAACCCATTGCTTGTTGTAGAGCTTTGTACACTCTTCAAAATTATTATAAATAAATATTACTATTTCTTTTATTTTTAAATTTAACTAGTATTTGCTCCCGTGCGTCGCAAGATCAAATTTTGTTAACAAAGTATAATATAAGGAAATTAAACAACATATAAGAGCAAAATAATGAAAAAATAGCATTTTAAAATAACAAAAATAAATATTTCATTAATATTATTAAAAATTTTGAAAAACTATACAACATTCACCGTTTCATTAAATGACTTTTGTCAGAACAATAAACTTTCTTGCAACTCAAACTTTAATACTCCATCCAACTTACTCTCGTTACTTTATAATTTGTGTGACAATATATGTTACATAAAATTATATTTATGTAACTGTTTACACAATCAATTTATGCCATTAAATTTATGATGTAATTTTATAAAGTGATATACGATTTGTCGCATCCTCCCTAGTCAATGTGACGGTGTTTAAGGGGAAAAAAAAAGTGTGTAAGTTTTTGTGTGTAAGTTTTTATATGTAAGTGTACTACGATCCTTTGTTCTATTGGACTACATCGTAGACAGAGTTTCTCTAAATAAAACCCTAAAAACTGAGGGATGTCCACAATTCGAATTTTTTTTCTGAAAATTTCAAGATTTATAGAAATTCTAGTAAATTTTGAATAGAAATATATATATATATATATATAGATCTATAAGGTTTGAAAAATATAATAATTTGATTATTTTGTTGGATTCTAATTGACTGTCACACCAATCATTGACAGGGAAATGCGATGAATCAATGATCAAGATTGAAGTGGTTTCAATTAAATAATTTAGAAACTAGTTTTTTTCACCCGTACAATACATGTGTAGAGATTTAGTGAAAAAGTTATACATTAAAAATAGTTTAACAAAAATTTAGATATTTGATGTTATAAAAGAATATAAAAACTATGACATTTATAAATGTAATTTGTATTATAAAAGGAATCTTGGATCAAATGGTATCAGAGTCTTTCTTACAATAAAAAATTTGTCACCTGCCTCTGATCCAGATAGAATTTTTATTTAAATGATGTGATTTCTATTTCTTGAGATTATAGGTCTCGTGCCACTATACAATGTAGTTGAATGATAAAAATTTCATAACAATATACCAGAAATACTGATTTTTAACTTCAACCTATGACTGAAAATTCTAGAGTGTCGTATCGCATTCAAGAATTTTGATTTGTGAAGATTTTCAGTGGGAGTTGTTAGAAATGATAGCAAGGCCATCTCTGGGATGGATGACAATTAGTTAAAATTTATTTAAAATTATATGTCAAGATAGACGTTAAATGCTTTGTGAACCCTAAAATTATTCTTCTACTTTTCCTTTTTAGCAAAATGTGTCATTTAGAGTAATCATTTTCTTATTATTTAAGACTATAATTTGATGATGATGATAAGATAATAATATAGCGTTAACAAAGTGACCTTCTTATAATTACGTATAACTCTAGTGATATAATTGTTGATAATTAAAGTGAAGAGACCTAATTCTTATTAAATTAAAGTTCTTGATCTAATTATTGATAGCTAAATATCATTTATCTATTTGTAAGTAAAGTAAAAATTCAGTAATATTTGATACAATTAATGTTGTCATAATTTATGTTTCTTTTTCTTTAGTGACAAAGGAAATAAAAAAGTATATCGGATAATTTATAAAATAAAAGAGATTTATATAATTTACCTTGACAATAAATTTTGATAGTAGAACTTCGGTTGTGAAGATAGCCAATAAGAATATTAAAAGATAATATAGTCAATTCGTTTGAGCTCATATTGAAAAACCCAAAAAATATTCATATAGCATAGCCCATTTTGTTCATGTATGTATTTATGCATGATTGTATTATAGTATCGTAAAAAAATAATATCATATTTTATATTGTACATATACCTATTTTAGATGAAAATCTGAAAATAAAAATAAAGTACAACTATCACTAAACACAACAAACGAAATTTCTTAAAAGACGGGATACCAAGATACCAAAAAATATCATACAACACCAATGTCATTGCCGATGATGAAATTGAAAGAAGTCTCATCCTTTCGTTGTATAGGTACGTGCAATCGGATTTACATAACAAAATCCGTAAAACAAAATCAGTAAATATATAATTTTGATTTATTATTTGACGTGATAAAATAATGTTTCATTAATAACGTATTAATAATTACCTTTTTATGTATTCGATTAATACTTTACTATATTTTACTTTTAAATCATTTAACTTACTTAATATTATTAGTTAACAATCTAGTAATATGTATTAGGTATGTACATACTCGTATTCGCTCGATACCCGTTCAAATAAAAATTTTCATACTCATATAAGAAAGTATCATAGACATATCCCTTTTAATCAGATAATACCTCGTTTCTCCACGTATCTTTTTAACTGGGTGTTGCTTCGTTTTATTTTGTGTAGGTATCCGTAATATCACATTGTTATTTTAGCCTAATAAATAACAAATATAATTCTTAAAAAAGTAACATAATTTTATAATGATAATCGTTAGAGTTATAGTGTACATTCGTATCAAAATTAACGTGTAAGTTTGTTTTTCAAATATCATATCATAAATAAGGTACAATATACCAGTTGTATTATTTAAAATTACAAATGTAGCGACCCAGAAATTTTTAGAAAAATTAATTTTATTAAATAATTTCGCGTCGCTATAATTTCACCAAATTTTAAAGTTCGTCTGAGTTCACGCTCGTCTAGTCAGTCATAGTTCGAGAACTTAATTGAATTTATAATAAAGCATTTAATTCTATTTTTAAATCCAAACAAATTTCCAAATTTTCCTTCGGCCATTACGTTTTAGAATAAAAATTTATTAACTCATCTTTAGCCACTCGTTTTAAAGAAAACTTGGTCAAGATATCCTAGCCAAAAATAATTTCTTATTTCAATATCAACTACTATTGCCTATGAAATACGTGTGCACTAAAATTCCTATCTCCTAATATAACTAAGAATTTCTATAAGATACAAAGTTATATTCTATTTTAACTAGGAAATCATTGATTTCAAGAACTACAAATACCTCCCTATTCTCATGATGTTCACGCACAAAGTCATAAAGAAACACGGCAAGCTCTTTTGGGTCGAAAATAGTTAGTATTCCGTCACTTTAGCACCACCGTCTTCGTCTTCTCATCACATGAATATGAAATAAATCATCTTTTAACATCATTCTTTTAAGGTGGAATTTACGTTCATACACGGGTTCCTTTACACCGAATACACGTCCCAGCCTTCTTCATCCATAGATACACATGGATAGATACATGTATGCACAAACCCAACATATATACGTGCACATACATGATGATACATTGGCAGAATACATGTAAATAGATAGACTCAAAATCAAGAAACCACAATCACTTCCCGATTGTTGTTTTATTTTTCCCGTTGAAGCTTGCATGATTGCTCCTTTAGTCTCTGAAAATTTGGGTTGTCGGTTGGGGGAATGAATCTGGGATGTTGGCTTTCCAATTTAGTTGTTTACATTACAAGTCCCTAGAGTTTTATTCTTTATCATAAAGAATTATTTCAACAAACCTGAAACAAATTAATTCTTCTTGACTAGACGAAGCGTGGGGATTTCCAAAAGAGTATTTTCTTTCAAGTTGCTCAACTCACAAGGTTTAATGTAGACTCTAAATTTATAAAATGTTTTCTTAAAGTATTGCGCATTGTTAATTGATTTATGTGATAAATGTTATGTGAAAATATGTGATTACAAGAAAGTTTGCATATTATTATATGCTTAAGAAAGAATGCATATATGCTTAAGATCTCTTTATGATACGCGTATCTGCTTTAATGCATAAGAACGAGAATATATATTCTCTAAGACAAGACAAGATCCTTCCAAGGAAGAAAGAAAGAAAGAATTATTTGTATGTTTACATGTTATGTTTATTGTGTGAATTGATTAATATGCGCTAGAGTCTACTGAGTATATTTTTATATTCATTCTTTTAAACTAACACTTTCAGGTTCTGGAGCCGGTGGCGAGACGACGGACGAAGGCTACTAGAAACATAACTTGAAGTTTATATTAAATGTTTTCTAGGATTTCAAATTATTCCTTTATTTGACTGTTAAGACTCTACTTGTTTTCGGACAAGATTCGTTGTTATTCACTAATAAGATTTTCCGCATCTAATTATTTTGTTATGAGTACCGCATTTTAAGTTAATTTTAAAGATCAGTTAGCATCCCAAGTTTTTAAATTTGGGGTGTTACAATAAATTGATATGCGAATTATAAATTACCACTTGATACTTGTAGTAAAATATCTGAATATTAAGCATAAATTTAGTTGCATAACTAAGTCTCTAATGTTGAGTCTTCTCCAAACACGTCATTCAAGTTCACATGTCTAACCTATATAAAGTTATAATAATTAGTAATCAAATGATCAAATCACAATTAACTATAGTAACTATGAGTATAGCAATTAGCATCTTACATGTGCGTTGTTTGAGAAGACTAATTCTAAAAAATTCAATAATAATGAACAATAAAATATTGAACAAATATATGCCATTGAATTTGCATAATAAAATTTGTAATTATACAGTTCTAAGTTAGTATTTGACACGTTAAATTAAAGTTTTATTAATAATATATTAATAGTTACCCGTTTATGTATTCGATTAATGCTTTACTATATCTTACGTTTATATCATCTAACTGATTTAATATTATTAGTTAACATTCTAGTAATACGCATGAGTATGTATATACTTATATTCACTCAATATCTGTTCACATAAAAATTTTCCTATTCATAAGAAAGTACCGTACGTACTGACATACAATTTTAACTGAATAATATCTCGTTTTCTCACATACATTTTTAATTGGGGATACTTCATTTTATTTTATACAAATACCTATATATAATATCACATTAAAATTTTAGTTTAGCAAATAACAAATATAATCCTTAAAAATGTAGAATATATATAAACAAATTAGTCTGCGATATTTTTATACAGCAATTTTCGCGCTAAAAAATCTATTAATAAGGTGTTTCTCGACATTTTATTTTCTATTGCGGTAATTCTTGTGGTATTCATATTTTTTTAATTTTTAATTTTTATTCTCTTTTACGTTATGTATCCAATTTTTTGAAATAAGATTCACTATTTAATTTAATAACTAACATATATTTATTATTATTTAATTATTTAAATTATAGATAAATTTGATTATGCAATGATAGATAAGTTTTGATATCATTAAAATATTTGCAGTTTATAATTGTTTTTAGCAAAAAATTTGTAGTTTATAATTCAAAAAAAATGAAAATTAATTAATATAAATAAGAAACTTAATTGATAGTCCATGTTCGTCAAATAAAAGTAAAAAAATAGAAACAAATATGAATGAGGAACTCACTTAATAACCTATATTCATCGAATAAAAAGTTTCTTTTTAAAACTTTTATTTTTATGAACTGTCTTAATTAAATTGAATAATTAATTAATTAAACATATATAAATCATTAATTTAGATTATTTGAAAATTATAATTGTAATTTTTTATTAATATTTCCCATTATAAATATTAATAATTTTGAATGTTTTTCTTTAAAGGGATAAAAATTTTATACAGTACAATTTATTTATTTCGTAACTATAGACCCAAAACAAAGCGTGATTTTTGTAGAAATTTTTGAATATCGAGACGATAAACTTGAAGATAGCAATACAAAGTAATTTTCTTCTTTTTAATTGGGCTAATCAACGTTGGAGGAAGTTAATTAATATTTAAATGAAAGAGAAAAAATATTCACATTCATGTTTATTCAAGAAGCCAACCAGCTCGGGAAATGTATTTTGTCAATTTTATTTTTTGTATGAAATTATAACATTAATTAAATTAATTTTTTATTTCTTCAATAAATCCAATTTTGTAGGTTTATGAATTTAAAGACGCTACAAATAAAATGACTTAATTTTGACCATTTTAGAATATTTAAAAAATTAGTGAGATTAATAAAAAAATTGTGTCAATATAATTAGCCTTTAAGTATATATGTAGTTAATAATAATATTTTCTTTGAGTGAAAACACGGGAGAATAATAATACATAAATAAAAATTATTAACAAATAAAAGAGTTAGTATAATTGTTTAAAATTATGTTATCCTTAACATCACGAGTTCAGTCATTCACTATTATATTTGTAACAATTTTTTTATTAAAAGTGACAGCTAGTGTGGTATTACATTTTAAGCAATTGTGCCAGATAAAGCTTTAGGAGGGAAAATTTCTAATTACGCCAGATCAAATTGCAATTGCGCCAGACGAACTGTCATTTACCTTAATGAAAATTTTTAAGAGGTCATTTTCAAAAACCTCTTGAAAATTTTGTCAAAAATCATAATTGGGAAACTCTTGGTAGATTGCATTTTTTTTCTTCCTCCATGGTTGTTTTGACTTTTGAAGATCAATTTTGTTTGAGGATATTTAAAGCACCAATTCCGTGGAAACCCTCAGGCTATTCATAGGTTAGCCCTTTAGATTCACACGAGACTATGTGGTAGAAATGTATGGGCTAGCAAAAATTTTATTACAATGCTTAAAAAAAATTTGAACTATGAATTCTCCAATCCATCATCACCAAGTCAAATTGCATGATATTGAGGATGGTTGAGATCTTCTCATGTGAATGAGAAAGAATAGTTTCAGTGCGGTGGTGAGGATTATGCAACATACCATCATGACGTGAAGGGTTCTTGGAAATGATATTGGACTTGGACTACAATTATTTGTAGCTGGTTTTGTTGCTTCTATAGAGTGTGCATTCGTGGAATTTGCCAAACATAATAATTACTAGTACTTTAAAGATTTTCCAAACCGAACACCGTGATCAAGTATTAAAATGAGCACGTATTCACACGAGTTTCGTCCTACATATTAGTAAGTTAAATTTGTTCTATCATAGTGATTGAACTTTAATTTTTCTCTGTAAATATTTTCAAGTCTTTCTTTTTAGTGATTTTAGTTTATATATTTTATCTTACTTTTTCTTTTAAAGGATATTTTACCTTACCATTTAAAAGGGTGCTTTTACTATTAGAACAAGCCTTTTTGTTTCTGGAAAATTTTCAAAAACTTCTTGAAAATTTTGTTAAAAAACTTCCCGCTTGTGGCCTGTATTACGTGTATTTCAAATCTACATGACTTGTATGTATGTATGCCACATGAGTGAGAAGTTTTTCCACAAAACTTTCGAGAAGTTCTTGAAAAGGACTCGAATATGACATTGCTAAGACACTTTTTTGCTTAGATTTTTCTTATCTTACGTGAGAAAAAGGAAAAACAACTTGACAAAAAATAATTATGATAGCATTATAACACATTGTTAAGTTCTTTCATAACTCTGTGTATACCATTTATTTTATTTATTTATTTATTATTATTATTATTATTATTATTATTATTATTATTATTATTATTATTATTATTATTATTATTATTATTAACATGAGGGAGATTTAAGGGAATGGGGGG